>DWGJ01003389.1:0-13460 GCA_018246895.1 Aspitha aspitha aspitha | reverse complement strand
GGGACAAACATTTGTGTGATGAGCACATTTGTTTGTTCTGTGTCTGGGCGTAATAAAAATATCTATATAAGTACTATCTCGTATGTATATATGTATGTTTATCAGCTATCCGGTCACCATAACACAGGCATTAAGTTGCCTAATTTGGGATCGGATAGCCGTGTGTGAAGTTGTCCCCAGTTATTATTAGTTATGAATCGGAAATACCCGTCTCTATAACCGGCCGTCTGCACGCAGTATTCGCAAGAACGACAACAATGTATGCAATTGGAAGTGCATCGGTTCGCAGAAGATGCATTGATCTTTATGCAGCACTTTCTTTATGCACACCTAGTAACTGTTCTGTGGAGCTCGCTTGAAGCCACTAGAGAAGTAGGTTACGATTACTTATAACATGTCTTGGACAACTTACAAAGTACCAACCTATTGCCAAGGAGATGAATTCTGTGCGTGACTGTCGGACAGCTGATATACATATATAAAGTTATTTGTAGAATCGAACCCACAGCGTCCGGGTCAGCAGTCAGGGTATGTAACCACTGGACGAACGGAAACCTGTGTCTCGAAGTATGTGTGATCAACACAGTTGTATGTTCAGTCCGGCTGTATTTACCACAACAGATGCCTTTAATTGCCTAATTTAGATACAGATATTCGTATATAAAATTATCATTACCAACTATTATCATCTTACTATAACAGTAGAAATCGATGACTGTCTTTGGTTAGATCGTCATGACATCGTAACAACAAATCAGTAAGTCAAACACTATTGCGCGCGAACAATTGTGTAAACCACAGCACAAAATGTAGACAGTAAGCTAATAGCTGTTTTTCCCCATATCGATGTATCCACCGACGCGACAGTGAAAGCGAGTGGTTAGCCACAGTTTCTCCGAGAGGAAAAGCTTCGTGCGTGGCCCGATTGATGATAGTTATAACTATAGTTACATCGCTTTGATACAGCTGGCTCTAACGGGGAAATGATTTTGGTCAGAGTGACTATGTGTCGTCAGTTGGGTTAGTGTTCAGTGTGGCAAAACTCAAATTCTTGGCAAAGAAAGTGGCAGCGGCTACTGATTAGTTTCGTCGATCACTCGACACTCACCCGGGGGTAGTGGGTTCGATTTCCAATTAGAACTAATATTTACATTATGCACACGAGTATTGTTTGTGTCTAGATGAAAATTGTCTAATCTATTAGTATCATTATATTTGCTAAGAACAGTAATTTTCATTATTTCATAACAAAATACATTTACTCGAATACAAGCACATTAGAGAGCCATTAGAACAAAAGTTACAATTAACCAACACTTAAGATTATAATAATCAAACTGTTCATTACATTTAAACCTTTTGTTAGGCACATGCAATTTATTTGCAGCAATCTCGCAATGAGATACTTAAAAACAGTGACAATAGTCACGTAAGTAAATAGTATGTAAAGTTGCGAAAGGAATTGAGCAGCAAATCGGTATACGATCTGATAATAAGGGCTATTGTTGCACGAAGTGCGCGTAATGCACCCGACGAGGGCGAGCGCTAGGGTTGGCGCTAAAAGGAAAATATAATTTTTAGTAAATCGTGTCGTAAACAGAACCTGAACCCAGAGAATGGCCTATTTTTTACTTTTGTAAAGTGCTTTCGTGTTAATATTGAGTAGTAAAAATTATTAAAAATAACTTTAAATTCACCAATTCACAAACGATTATTTATCAAAATCTTTTCAAATCTGTTAAAATACATATATGCAGTATATAAGTATTCTTTGCGACTGTATGTTGTAAGTACACACATATGCTCGTACGCAATTACTTTTCATTCCAGCAAAATATACCAGAGTCATAATATTTCAAAAATAGTCTCTAAATATTGTTTAACATAGTTTTTCACTAATTGACAACCGTACTATTTAATTATGTATATGCCGAAGCACGTAATAAGAGTTGCGATTTTTCTGAATTTCCGTTAAAAATCTATCATCGATATTAAAGGGAAAGTTTGTTTTTTGTCACCAATACGTTTGTCATAAACCCGTTCTGTCAAGACGCCCACGATAACCCTCAGCTCATACTTACAAGTATTTGTAGAATTTCACCACATCTATGAAGCAATATAGCGATCCTATAGTGAGAAGATTGTTGTACGACGTGCAACTAAAGTCTTATGGTAACGTTGTTCATAAAGAGTAACTGACAACTAATACTAATAACTAATACTAGCTGAGACTGATTCTAACCGCTGCGGAGTAGTTCTAGGCAGGTTCCAGATACCTAAGCGGCATCAATCATTACTGCCAGCTACCTGGGCGGCATCAATCATTACTGCCGGCTACGCTAATCTATTCGCAAATGAAGAATACTGTAAAAACAGTTCTGTGTAATTTTTACACGACATCTATGCAAAATTTCTTTCAATTTTATGCAAGACGATGTAGATGCTTATATTGTTATGTGCATATTCTATATACTTAGTGTTACACTGTGCATTAAACAGTATGTAATAGCTTGGTTCGATTTCCAAAGCTCATTTTTAACAAAACTTCTTTGTCATCTTTGATGATTTGCACACCCGGCTTGCTAATAATTAATGACAAAGCAAAGAGCAGCCTTTGCTCTAACTGGGTAAATACGCTTCGTGTAAACCGACCCTTAGTTGTGTGTACACAACAAAAAGTCATTATCTGGAAGTGTCACAAAAACTAGTTCACGGAACAATGAGCCATTTGACGGTAAGGTTCTCGCCACGGATAAGTTACCTTAAACTAGTGTATGCACTATCCGTGCATATCGTGATACGCCACTAATGTTGAAATGATAAATGGTCCTGTGTGTTACCTTTACCTTCACCTTTGTGGACTATAATTTAAAACATGCAACAAACTTTTGCAAACGAATTGACTCTTACGCCACAGCTTAGCCTTCCCTAGGAGTCAGGGCTCCTAATATATGTAAGTTCATAATGATAGCTGGTGGATATATGTTAAATAGACTCGATAGATCAATTGCTGTTCCTCGATCGATGATCAACAAAATCTAAAACATCCTCGTTTTACACAACGCGAACGGAAGATGTGCAATCCGCTTAACAGTTACGAGTTCTACTGGCGTTACGAAATATTTTTCTATGGTCACTTGTTAAGATTCAGGTTCCCACGCGAATTGTGTAACGATGAAACGGTTGTGTTTTATTAGACTGTTCCGACGGCCATTGGGCCTATGTGGTTCTGTGATCGTATCATCCAAGCCAGAAATGGAATCACTGCGGAATCTGAACAGCACAATAGGAAACTTAATTGCTCGATCGAAATGGTTGATGAAAATCATACAAAGTAAATTAAAAGCGTCATATACACTACAGACAGGATTCTACTAGCTATCCATAAAATTTTGTATATTTATTATAAACAGTACGTTGCAAATACGTGCTGAAATAATTAACCAATATATATTTCGTATTTTCAGATGGCGCACAGCGTGCAGCTAGCCTGCCTCCTCGTCTTCCTGGCCGGACTCTCGGCAGAGAAGGAGCAGTCCAGGTGGTCCCGTCAGATCAGCTCGTACACCGCAGACATCAGCGACTGGGTGCCTCTGCCCGGGCCCGTGCAGAGGGAACCGCCTCAAATAAAACGACAAGCTATCGCTGAACCGAGAATATTATCAGAACCGTTCCCTGGATTTGCGAGACCTACGGGCTTCAGTCAGGACAGTTTCCCTTCAAGAATGTTCATCAATTCACCAGCGAACAGACAGCTCTATCTACAGTCCGTACCGTCTGCCCCACAAAACTATCTCACTGACCAAGGATTCGGACAAAGCATCAGATTCGGCTTGGCACAACCCAACCTGCCGTTGAACCACGTCTTCGTTGCCCCTCAATACAATTTCGATACTATTCCGCAATTTAAACCAAAACCGACCCCCATTCCGACAACTCAAATCAAATTTGATAACATCCCCTCAATTCAAAACCAGCCTCAACCTCCGCTTGTGAAACCATATATTCAAGCTCAAAAGACCAAGACGGAAATACCTAAATTTATTGATGGTTACCGTGCAGAAAATATTAGCAGAGACATTAGTTTCCCTAAGAAGAAACCGCAATCTATACCAAAAATCAAATTCGAGACATACGACAAGCCACAATCTGAACAGATTCCTCAAGGCAAAGCGAAAGTGGAAAGAGAAGAAGTTCAACTGTTATACGTTCCGTTAGAATCTTTGAACAGAGGACAATTTAACTTTAGAAATCCTCTTAGCACTCCGCAGCTTGTAAATACGGAATTATTTTCACAAAATCCAAAGTCCAATCCTTTAAAACAAAACCTGGCGGCTGAATTTCAAAATCCACCTGAAAATTATAAGCCCATCCAACAACAGTTTTCGAATTACAATACACACTTAAACGGATTCGATCAAGCTCCTAAATACATGACGTTTCCCACGCCGATTATAACAATTCCTACTACAACTCCGAAGCCGAAAAAACTTAAACCACATCAGCCACCACTGGCGATATTCTTAACGCAAGAAGCGAAGAAAAACGACCAAATTAAAGTTGGAGACGTATTATATTCTTTGAAGAGCGCCAATACCGTTGCAGTTTTGGACTCTGTTAATCCAGTAAATGCTCCAAAAGTGTTTATTGGCCCTAATTCTTTGACGCCACCAGAGAATTATGTTAAATTTGAATTGCCCTACCTCTCGAACATCGAACATAGCGACAAGAAGCTACGCCAGCTACCATTCTTCGTCGCTCCCTTAAGCTACAATACACCGAACGGATTTGCTAAAATTCCATTTCCTTCCCCGCATGTCGGCTCAGTGGTCATAAATTCTCAAATAAAAGAGACAAGTCCACCATTACAGCCATCAACAAACGCTGACGTGATTCCTAATTCATACACAGCCCCTCCGCAAAATAAATATAAAGGCGTAACGCAAAAACCTAGATTCAGTTACTACAGTACTGCTGCCCCGATAACGAATCCCCCAATGAAATATGAGCCTAATTACTATTCATTTGAACCTCAAACAGTCAGTACTTTAAGGCCTATTAAAGAACCTGCAGTTAGTATTAATACGACACCTCCTAAAAGCGGATCTTTCTTCCTGAGTCACATTGGAAACCAGCACAGTTCATCCCAATACGTAAACTTCCCACAGGAGACTAACTATAGAACTCCAGATTACAATTTATACAAAACAACAGAAACCACTTCGACTACTGTAACTCCTTCTACGACAAGTAAACTACCCGCCACGTACCCAACCCAATTATTAGAGACACATAATCCATATTCCATTAATCAAGCTTTCCACTTCAGTACCCCAGTAGATTATCAAAACTTTTTTGATGAATACAAAGAAACATACGCAACATTTAAACCCGACGTACAGACACCTATAAAACAATCAAGTTCTCCACAAGAACCAACAGAAAAGCCTTACGAAGAAACACCTGAAAAAATCACACCCATTCAGCAGTTGCCGTCACAGCCAACGCATGAACAGAATTACTCCCCAGAGATCCATTATGAATCTGAAATTCCACATTCAAGGTATCCTACTTATAATACCAACGATTTTACTACTAACAGCGAACCAACTTCAGAGTTCCGACCTGGCAGTCCACTAGTGTCGAATAACAGTAACGATTTTAAGCCTGAGCCACCGGTTGTTTCTGATAATAACAATGAGGGTGAAAGTCATTTGACTCCACCTTCAGAATATAAGGTGAACAATGAAAACCAACCATCTATATACGAAAACTTGACTGAACCACCAACTAGTGAATCTGCAATATCTTCAGAAGAACAATCAACTAAATCACCTAACGAGTATAATAAATATGAAACAATATTTACTGAAGAAAAAGAACCATCTTCGACTATCACAACCACCATAACAAGAAGGACACCAATAAGGAACAGAGGTAGACCAAGGTACTCAACAACAAAATCGGATAGCGAAGAATACAGCACCAGAAGCATCGTTACACGTAGACCCTTAAGAGAAAGAAAGCCATTACCTACCAGACCTAAGTATGAGTCTAATAAAGTTTCAACAGAGAAATCTACCAGAAAACCATTAGGCTCAAGCGAAAGTACCACAAGAGCTTATAGAACTAGAAGCAGAGGAAGGGTACATTATAAACCGTCGGAAAACGATGACACGTACAACAAACGAATTAAGCAAAATAGCAAAGAAGATGATTTAGCATACCAAAGAGATGTCCTCCATCAAAACTATCCAGTCACACTTATGGAACGAATGAGCACAGTTGATATCGAAGCTATAACCGAGCCAACTTCGAAAACATCATCAACAAAGAACTTGGAAAGCACCAACCCTTATGACACAGACAACGCTTATAGTAATGATCAACTCTCTATAACTCAGCATACTAATGATTACACAGAAAATAAACACGAAACACCGGATTCTACAAAAATAGAAACTGAATCCGAAGATACTTACGTACCCAGATTAAGTTCAACACGTGCAGATAACTACATTTACCATTCCAGAAGCAGCGCAACGCCAATTGAAGCTTTATCATCTGATGATGAAACTAAAGAGGAACAGGATAGTTCTCTCAAACAAACGACACCTATACCCAAAAATGACAAATTTGAAGATGTTTCATCTACAAAAATAACATATTCTAGTTCAGAACATGAACACCATGGTTCGTCAGATATTAACGATATTCCTATAATAAAACAAGAAGAAGAATCTACAATCTCCGACATTCAAGATACAAAAGATTCCGGTCAAGACATTGATCAAGAACAAGAAGAACCAGAAGAGAATATTGTACAAACTACTCCATCCTACAACAGAGTACGTGTACGACCTGGTGTTATAAGACAGTATCACCAAGCTTCGTCTACCGAGTCTAGTAGAATTAAAAATGACAGAAGAAAAGCATCGCAGGCAATAACTTATAGGCCAGCCTTTGACAGACGTCGTACCACAATGCGTATTGATGAAATACAAGCTGATCTAAAGACGAAACAAGTCCTTGCTAATCCGGAAAGTCAAGACATACATCCTGTATATAAACCAGATCCTAGTACAGAAGCTTCAGCACCAACACAAGATTCGGCATCAAAACGTGGACAATTTCGCAGGAGGCGACCTTCATATACACATCCGCCAACGTCAACAGAAGCATCGAGTACTAAGAAAATATACGAAGTCAAAAATCGGTTTCGAGGACGTCGACCTACCACCGATAAACCTACGGAAAAACCTGATGTTCAAACTGACGTAGTGACGACAACAGCAAAAAGTAATATATATAACAAGTACAGCCACAGGCCAAGATTGTCGGAAAGGTTCCATAAAAAAACTGAAATTGAAGATTCCGAAGATCAAGACTCCAACTTTTCCTTGCACAGACCCAAATATGCTGTACCCGATACTGAACACTGGTCTCCTAAGTTTTCGTCAGATTCTTTCAAGCCTTATAATCCCAATGACTTGTCGGACAATTTGAAGTCTACAACTACGGAACATAAACACAACAATGAAGAACTTGATATCATAACTGCCAAAAATGAGTACGAGGATATATTGATTTCAGTTACACCTGCAACAAATACCAAAGCGAGTAAAATACCGGACATTCCACCAACATTGGAAGCCTTAGTGGAGCAAAGCAAAGTAACGAAAAGTGATTCTGGTGATTCCATGTCTACATTCGAGAGTATGTTAGAAGAGGTCATGAAAAGTTTGGAAGAACAAGATCAAGATGAGTACACAAAAAATGTAATGAAACACAAAGGAGGCGAAATTGGAGAGATACCCCCTGAGAAAATAATATCTTCTGGCGAGACATACACCTATAAATCTACAACACCTTTACATGAAGATGTGACAACTCTGCCGTCTACTGGGAATGAATCTCCTGGCGCAAGTGAGGTAAGAACAATATTTTCATTCTAATTTGTGTTCGTGAACTTCTTTTTAAATTGATATATTATGATATCTAATCATTATTAAGTACCCTTCAAAGTAATGCAACGTTAAGTACGGTCAAAGTTTGCCTGAACGACGAACAATTTTCAAGGTATTTAACGCAATGGCTCAGAGTTTTAAAAACTTTCTACATTTACATTAACCACTAGCTGTGTCAAAACCAATCAACACTAAACAGTTTAGTAGAGTGAACTACAAGAATGAATACAATTAAACACTCCGTTTAATATGAACAAAATTTATTGTATATTTTCAGGAAGATGCACCCCGTAAGAGTCGTCGCCGTGGATTTTGGAAGAAAGTGAAAGTCCGCCCAGTGACAGAATCCATTGAAGTAGCAGAATCGCAATATTATCCCAATACGGTCAATAAACTGGGTCAATATGTCGAACCAAAAGGTAATTATGGTAAGTCGGATAACAACGACAAACCTATAGTAACCACCTATAAACCGAAGCAACAATTCACGAAAAACTTATTTGTCAATGAGGACGATTATCTGGACCTTTTAGTTAGCCAACTAGATATACTAAAAAAGAACAATACTTCTGCTCAAGATAGCAGTTCAGAATATTCCAAAGAGACACAAGAAGATATATTTAAAGCAAGTTCAGAAAAATCACCAACGACACACCTAACGAATCCAGGGGATATGGACTTGGGAACTGGTTCACCGGATCCCACCTTGGAAGATGAAATGTACTATAGTGAACCTACCGAGGCAACTATAAACGAATCTAGTGTCTCTGTTGACAGATCGGACGGATTTAATCTAATGGATTACTTGTTCGGCGTAACATCAAGTGATGACACTAATTCTAAAACTAGCAATAAGACGGAGGAAATAAGTAAAAGAGAATCAGAATCGAGTTCCAAAAACGTAGAAATAGCGACAACGACGGAACAGAAACCCAAAATTGTCACAACCGAAAGCACTTACATCCCAGAAGAGATCACGGCTGAGTTGACAGCTGTGGAGTACGAAACAAGCGAAACGACAGAATCGAAGAAAGTGTCCATCACGGAAAGCGTTCGCCCAGACGATGTGGAGGTTACGAAGCAAGCAGACGTTAAAGTGGAAACGTCTTCTATATCATCTTTCATGGATCCGGCCAATGTCGTAAGCACGTCAATGTCCACTGAAATATCCCACGAGACGGAAATCTGCTTTAGAGGCAAGTGCATCAAAACGAATAAAGATTTATTATAGAGTGACGTCACAATGTGTGGTGCTAACAGACTTGTGTTCATAGATGCGTAGAGATTGTGTTATATTAAAAGGACAATATAGTTATGTAGGGCTACGAAGTCGTGTCGCATTCTGAAGCGTCTGAAAATGTAACCTCTGTATTTATTAGTTACTTAGTGTAGGTACATGATTGATGAAATCTTGTAAATTGTCAAACTCTTTACTTGGTTTCACCTCGTGCCTATTTATAGAATTTAGGATTCCGTACATGTAAGGTTAGTGGTCGGTTAATTATAAATTATCGTCATTTACTCAATATATCGCAATTACAATACCCTATGATTAAAACAAAAGAGCCTGTAAGCAGATGAACGGCAAATTAACCGATTTTAATATTTTTGCTTATAATTGTTTTTGTATCGCAAGTGACTGAAAAAATCTTTTAGTATCGAAAATTAATCCAACAACAATTTTACTTAACGCAGTTATTTTTATACTCTTGTTTCTGACCACTGTTCGCTGTCTAATTCTTTCACTTTTAGATTTTAAATAGATGTATTTTGGACCTGTTGGTTTAATCAGAGGTAATATCTGATTATGTTCGTGAATATTGGTATTTTAACTTTTGTATAATAGTGTTTCGACTATATTATTGCGTATTCCAACTGAAAAAATATTATTTTGGTAAAAAATATTCTTCTCAAATTATATTCCATTTCAATAAATAACTATTTACGTGTTAACAATCTATACAAATAGCAATATTCACCCACCCAAAGTCTGAATATGTAATTTATATAAAATATTATCTCCATATGTTTATGGAGTAAGGAATGTCTGCTGTATGACTGGTAATAAAGAGAAAATTAAAGTTATATGTGTTTCATTTACCCTTGATGTAAACTCGTATAGATCTAGTAGTAATATCAAATTAGTCTAAGACTACGCTACATTCGTAAAGTAATATCTTCGTAATAATGAATTTAAACAAAAAATCGAGAAGTACTGAAAAAACTAGAAATTAATAAAATCTAGAAATGGATTAATTGCATTATTTATGAAATATGTAAATTTGTATAGACATATAAAATTATTTGGGAAAAAATGGTTATCAAAAACCGTGCATGATTTATAAAACATCGTATGGAATTAAGAAAACATAGTATGTACATATATTTAGTTTACTAAACTACTTTTTGAAATGGCATTAAACGGATAGGCTCTTAAGCCGCTGCTAATATTCTAAATTCACTAGATTGTCATAAGTCATCATGTGTCAGTGTCAAACTAAACTGTCAAATCAGCTTTCGGCTTTAGGACTTAATTTTAAGGTTAAATGATCAAAATATTTTCGCTAATTAATTGTTAATGTGAATCGAAATTAATTGAAATGGACGTGGAAATGAAAATCAAGGAGGATATGAAATCGCTGGGATGTGATTGTCAAATAAAAATTACACTGGCTTACCAACTTTACATACATTTAGTAGACGATAAACTAATGTACGATACGGAATATTGTTTTAACAAGGACGTGAATACTTTGTACGTGGTCGCTCGACCGAGGAAGAACGACAAGATGAATATCTACGTACCAGTGCCCACTAGTTACGATTTAAGCATAGATTTTATCAATAAATTGCAAACAAACTTATGTACGGTTGAGACCGGACCGACGATAAATCTAGCTTTTATCGAAGGCGATTTCACAATAGTTATGTATACATTCACCAAAGGACTGGTACACCGACCGTCGACCGAAAAAGTCAGCGAACAGAGAACCAGGGAAGCCAGGAGAACGTTTATTGATAGCGAATTGAAGAAGAGCAAAGATAAAATTGTGAATGATGCGTTGAATGGAGGTTTTGTTGAAGATGATGACTGTCAGCTACTGGAATGAGGAGTAAACACATCTATATAAGGAGAACTTTTAATGGATTCTGAGTCACAGTTACCTTCACCACATTGTGAACTTTATCCTCCAGTATATGTGGCACCTTGAAGATTGCAAAGGCCTGCTATTTGAACACTCGAATAGTTGTGCCTGCCATGTACAATCGTGTCAGACAAAGTATGCTGGAGATAGCTATTATTATACATTTATTAATTTATATAAGATATTTTATTTTATTATTCTGCCGCACAGGTCTCTTCATAACATGAAATGGCTTAAGGTGACCAAGTGTGAGTTTGCACACAACAAAGAAAGTTACGGAGCACTCTTGGTTGTGTAACCTTCACTGCTATAACCAGTGCTATTAAATTTTTAATTACAAAACACAATTTTGTAAATCCTGAAGTGCGAGCAGGACTTTAACCAGGGCCATGAGAATTAGATGATGAAATCCAAAACACAAGATTTTCATTGTTGTTTTAAACTCTGTAAGCAATGTTTTTTTGAAAAATAAATAAATGAGAATGAAGAGTTTTGCTGTAGAATTATTAATGTAAAATGAATTTCTTGATTCTTGAGATTCAAATGTTTAGTACACTCGATACAATAATCACCAAATCAGTTATAAACATGGTTTATTAATAGAGTAAGGGTTTTTTATGCCATAATACATACTAGGATGTAGTTCATTCTGTTGATTAAGCATCTCTAGAAATTTAGTTTCCCGTGACATGTAAATTCATAGGAATTCATAGGATTTTATGGAGAACCACGCCATAAAATCTGGAAGAATGTTCCACTTATACTTTTTGAACTAAACGCACAAACGCAAATGGAAGTAATTCAATCTGTTTCAGATGTAAATTCTACAAAAAATGTATCCATTCCGACTGGTTGCTACATGTCATTTACAACTGCAACACCCTTATTATTACAAATTTTTACTCCCATATGATTAGAAAAAATGGAAATAATTTTTCTACAGGTTATAAAAATAAATATGCATGTTACTTTCAGATGAAAACCGTTTGCATATAATTTTAATTTTTAATCTGACAAGCAGGATAAGCACCTAACAAAAACAATTGATTGAAATCGATATTATTAGTCATCGAAACTGAATATTACATCAATTAGTATTCAATACTTAAAATAACTTTAATATACCTACGTGATGTACAATACGCATATTATTTACATTATTTAAAACTATAACGCAATGTTAAAAATAAATGTTTTGTGGATTAGACCAAATAGAACCACACAAGAACATAGTGAAAAAATTCCGTACACCAAATGTTATTTTCTTACTGGACTGTTTTGCAAATTTTTTGTTAATATTTCCAACCTATATCACTAATAAATTCAATATTTAAAAAATATGTATAATACGATTCAAGTATTGGCTATGATTCGATAATTCGATTCGAACTTAATATGAAGACTATTTCTCTATGGTTCGAAGATACTTTTCAATTGAAGTCAAATTTTCGATTTCGTCCATTTGAGTTAATTTGGTTGTTTGTGTAATGTAAGTAACTGTCTAACTTTCGACGAGTCCGTTTCCTACGTCTTTTGTTTTGTGGCTTTTGGTTTTGTTGCTATATTGAAACGTTTCAGAAAGTGTGATATTGAAATTGACAGAATATAATTTTGTGTTCACTTAAATATGAATTCTTTTATGAAATGTTCATGAAAATTGGAAAAGTAACTTGTTTTGTTGTGCCGCTTAACGAATGGATTACTATGTAAGTTGTTCGTAATTGTCGTTATAAGAAGCAATTTTAATTTCTATAGTAATAAACAATTACGCTAACATTATTTCAACTTGTCGAATAATGGTTTATCTGTAGGTATAGCATGAAGATGCACATCATCGTACACCATATTTGCGGATTATTGCGAAATTACAGAGCAATTTCCTGACAGCGGATAGCAGTTTGTTTTTATACAATAAATTATTAGCTAGCGACATCTATCGAAATAGTGTGAGATCTGCAATATTTTCCAAATAATAACAAAGGTTTCCAAAAGATGGCGTTGTACGGTGCAAATGTTAAAAATAGCGCCATAATAAATCTTATTGACTATCACAAGAAAACATGACGACATACGTACGTGACATATGTAGGTACTTACAGGTGTATTAAGTAGTTATTTATCTACGTAATTAAACAACACCCTTATTTGTACTTATTGTTAAGCTATAAACATTTATGCGTTGTATAGAACTGACACTCGTTTTACTATAAATATTCTATTATTTTATATTTTATGCTCATAATTTCAATTTCAATGCTTTATAAACAAATAGAATTATATAGATGATGCTCCATCGTATGTAATGTACAATTTCGCTTTCCAGTGCATATGTCAGGATGGCCGAGCG
>DWGJ01003388.1:0-13462 GCA_018246895.1 Aspitha aspitha aspitha | reverse complement strand
CGAATTAATTTTCATTCATTCATTTGTTCTTGATACGGTTGATGAAGGTTTTCCTTTACATTATCTACGAGTATACTAATATTATAAAGCTGAAGAGTTTGTTTGGTTGAACGCGCTAATCTCAGGGACTACTGGTGCAAATTATCATTGTGTTGAATATTCCCCTTATTGAGGAAAGCTATAGGCTATATAACAACACGCTATGACTAAAATGTGTGGAGCAGTAATGAGAAATGTTGCAAAAACGGTATTGATTTCCACGCGGAAGAATCCGCGGGCACAGCTGGTTTATACATAATATAAATATATAAAAATATAAATCTCACTCTAATAATAATTACTAATAATCTAACTTTATCATATACGGAACAATACATATCATACGTGCATACATATAAGTTTGTTCCTGTGTATAAATTTCTGTACCAAAGATTTATTAAATAACAAACAATCTTCATAATTTTAAAACAATAATTAATAAACTGATTGTGGCATTTTCAGGGCGTTTCATCAGAAAATACGAGTCGTTCCCTGACTTACTTAAAGAATTAAACTCACTCAGTTTTACGGTTGATATTTCATAACTTGAAAATTACACTTAAATTAAGCAAACTGGCTCGAGTCGCGTCTGAACATCGTACAGACATACTTTCACGTTACTTGCACCAAGTTAATTACTAGGACTGTATGGAGAAGTATTGCTCAGTTGCAAGACAGTATGAAGAAATGTTGCTTTTTGTTTAATAAATAACTGGGGACAATTCCACGCACGGCTGCCTAACCCCAAGTTAGGCAATTAAATGCCTGTGTTATTCAATTCAATTAATTTCAATTCAATTTATTCAGAAAATAGATAACAATGATTTATGTGTGTTAGTAAGGTCTTAAATCTAGTGTTAGTAAATACAATCATAATTTAACAATAATGATAATAATCAACAGTAATAATAATCATAGAAATAATAATTGGCAGTAATAATAATCAATAAAATTAATAATCAATATAGTATTAGTAATAGTGTGTGGGGGCTACCAAGGACCTATCTCCTACCCGATAACTCTCCTCATAAATCTTTTCCACAGAGGCGAGGTATAATTTTCGACCTCCTTAAATATGGGGTTATGAGGTGCTTATATAGTGCTTACATAGATATTTTTGAAGAGGAAACGTATAGGAAATCATGAGGGAAGGCTCACCGGTGGGCGAATATACAGCGTACTGGCTCAGCCATTGCGCCTCTACGTGAGCCAGCCGCGCGAGCTCCGAGCGCGCGCCCGTGTGCAACTGCTGCACATCCTGCTGGAAAGCAGCCAGGGTTTCGTTCTGGCCGCGTTGGTGCGAGCCGGCCGCGGCTGCCAGGCCCGCCGTCGCCGCAGAAAGGCCGGCCAACAGTTCAACGGACGACACTGTGCTCTCCTACACGTGGAGCGGTTCAATAATACAATACAATACAATACAATACAAATCGTCTTTATTGCGCACCAGTAATAAACAATACAGAAAAAAACAAATACATTTTAGTGCAAATGGCGGTCTTATCACTAAACGGCAATCTCTTCCAGACAACCATTGTTGAGACTTGCACAGATAATTATATAGAGATAATTAAATTATAATAAACAGGTAGGAACGAAGTGCCTTCGGATAATATAAAAGCAACACAATTAGTAGAAAAACCAACGTAAAACAACATAAAACAACATAACATAACATAATAATAACATAAATGTAATGTAAATAAATTTAAAAAAAAATTAAAACATAAATTTAGAAAGCTAACATTATACACTTGCTTGTGAATACGAATTCCGTTACCCACTTCCGTTACATTTTAGTCTCATATTTTTCTCGGATCGGTCCCCTACAAAATTCCGATCTCCGCCAAGCCTGCCGTAAGGAACTTCGTTCCAATAAATAAATAAATAACTGGGGAAGATTCCACACACGGCTGTGTCTGATCCCGAAAATAGGCAATTCAATGCCTGCTGTGTTACGGTGACCGGACAGCTGATAAACATACATATATACATACGATATAGTGCTTATATAGATATTTTTATTACGCCCAGACACAGAACAAACAAATGTGCTCATTACACAAATGTTTGTCCTGTGGGAATCGAACCCAAGACCTCCGGTCAATAATATAAGTAATATAATATAATAATAAAAATAAAAACCTGAAATAAAAGCTCGCACGGTCAGCAGTAGATGAATAAGAAAAATGGCAGATAAAAGGAAACAGTATGAAATTCACTCAGTATGTCAATATGCTTTATAATGAATGTTTTGAAGTTGTATATATCACAATGGGTTGCAGTCTTACCGCTCGCCTCGTTGTAGAATCGCAGTTATTAACTGTGTCAAACTGTGTTTTTAATTACTACATCTACTCACAGCTTGTATGGCGGCGCTCAATTAAGAGTTACAAAAAATAATGAGTGGCGCGAAATGTTACGTATTATTGCTTCAGCGCAACGAAAACTTCAACGGTAACGCGAATTATGTATTGACACAAATATGATAATAATAAACGTGATTAATGACTACACTTACTGAGCGTGGATTCGATTCCCGTCCAGGGCAAGAATACTATAAGAAAATAGTAATCAATTTGGAAATTACACTGCTCATTAGTTTTCGGATTAACGTTAAAGCCATGTCAAGTTTGGAATGAGATGGCCGTTTAAGTCGTTACCAGATATACCTATATTATTATTTTCTCCCGGCTATCGTGTAACACCCAATAAAATACAAAGGGCACTTTCAATGTGCGTAAGCCCCTTAACAGAGGCACGGCTCTCGCTAGTTCTACACCTGATATTAATTTCCCTGCGGGCGGATAAATTTCGTCCGAAAGTCGAGCGACGACACGCCGCCAGTCGGCGCCGGCGAGAGGACCTACGAAGGTTTCAAGTTCGCGTGACCGACGCCGCACCAAACATTGTAAGGATACCTAATTTATACTTTACTAAGTATGCTCTATTATTGAACTGAAAACTTCTTTAGCGGCGTTGTGCACTTGTGATGGGAAAAAATGTTAAACTCACATCAGGACACGTGACCTGATCGAAAATTCGTAAGATGTTTTTTATACTGATAATTAAAGCAGTTCGTTGAAAATTATTCCGTAACCATTCCAAAATGTCAAAAAGCACAACGCTAATATTCAAGTTTTCACTTCTGCTGGCACACCCGGAGTGCAATCCATTTTTTTATAACCAGGCATAGCAAATAGGGTAACACCTGATGGTAGGCGGTCACTGTCGCCTCTGGACATGCAACATCCGAGTCGTCTATACCTTGCCGGCTTTGGAGAGAGCTCTTTTTGCGACTTTATCAAAGATTATTTCTTCTCAGTATTCTGCTTATACCATTGATAGCGTAGTGGTTCGAATTGCAGTCATCTTGAGGTCTGGGTTCAAATCTTACATGCATTTCGAACATTGCATAATTATCCTAATCATTGTTTAAACACAATGACACGTAACGTTCAATCGAAACAATTTGGCTGACAACAATGCCTGAAAATGACAACAATGCATGATGGCAAGAGAGTGAGAATACATGAGTGTGCCTGGAATTACGAAAGGTATTGTGATTGTGACTGAATGTAACATAAATGAAAATTTCAACCTAACCTAAGCAAAACGTGAGACCGGCTTGTCCAGTGATTCAATGACAAACCAACACCTAATACACCGAATACCTCTAAAGATTGGGAGCTTCAGAGCGAGCGGAACTAGCGAATTGTTTGCAGCACTCCTTAATTCATTGGACGTCAAGTGCACCGCTTCAGAAATTCGTCCCTAATGAGAAACATAAATAAGCGGACTTGTTTATTCATTTCGCTTATTTCGACTTTTTGGCTTATTCAGACCGTGTTTACGTTGAAGCGGCACTTGTTTGAGCGCAGGCCGCGAGCGTACAGGAATGATTCGCTCGCGAGGATATCAGTGTGTCACAAAGTTTTTCCCGTCTAAATACCGACCCCGGGAGAATTCTAGGATACAAAGTCCTACTAATTCTCGTTATTCCCGTGTAAATCCCGATTTCTCGGGAACTCCGGGATAAAAAGTAGCCTATGTGTTATTCCGAGTCTTTAGCTACCTACATACCAAATTTCATCGTAATCAATTCAGCAGTATTTGCGTGAGAGAGTCACAAACATCCAGACATACATACTCACAAACTTTCGCATTTATACGCATTTTTCGCATTTATCACATTATTTTTTCTGTAGATAGACAGACAGATAGATCAAAGACATGTTTACAGGTAGGTATAATCTTGTTTAATTTAGTGACACGTAGGAGTGTTGTGTATAAAATATCGCAATTTCACTGGCGGTGAGACAGATACTTTATTTTTGCGTTCAGCGAGTAGAAGGGAATTTGCAGCGAATATTAAAATAAACTAACTTAGTTAATTTTCTCACAGAATCTCCTTGAAGTACCTACTAACTGAGTCCTGTGGGAAAATTCTACATTGCGTAAAATAACACAGTAATCTATATGTTGTAGAAAATTAACTTGGTAAATATTCCTTTCTGTCGTAATTGTGCGTTTTAATATGAATGTAAATATCATAAATATCTTCATAGAGATCTACTGAGAACTATGAGTTATTTATGAGCTTGAAATATTCAAAGGAAATTTAAATAAAGCTGATGACGCAAACGCGAATCGGAATTGTAAATGTCGGATGATACGTTTTTATTTTGGAATTTGTAACCTTTTATAAAATATCTTGTTTGCACAAATTTTAAACATTTATGACACATTTCCAAGTATGTTGGTTCAATAATGTCGCTGGGGGAATGTTGAAAGAGTTGTCCTTAAACTTATATCATCGTTTGGCTCTATCGCACTTATCACCTGTTTCAAATGATGGCAAATCTAAAAATTAACTTTGCATAGATAATTTAAGTAGAAATATTAACTCCGTATCTTTGCACATCGTATCAAATCTACAGTTAGAGTAAATTTTTAATACTCTATACCACGGGCGGCTTTTACGGTGTCTACATTTGAAAAACGTTAAAAATTTTTGGTTAACAAATACAACAAAGATAGTCGAGTCGTAATAAAGCGATTGTTCTGCTTTATGGCGCTAAATAAAATGACGAACGCCGAAGCAGCGCTAAGTTGTAGTGGAGCAGCGAGCACAATGTGCTAAACGTGGCCCAGCGTGCGCCACCTCATATGATATTCGTACATGGGTGTGGCGGGACGTGACTGGAAGGGACGATGTGGGTGAAAACACACGAAAAATTATTAAAGGCATTCAAGCGACTTCAAAACAAATTTATTTATTTGTTTAGTTGGGCTCTCCAACAAGGAATACTTGCAATAAAAATTAAACAGCATAACCTATTATAAAAAGATACAAAATCAAGCATTGCTAAATATAAATGTTACAATAAAATAAATGAAGAGAAAAAAAGTAATAATTGTAAGTAAACGTTAATGCTGCTGAAGTATTTTTAACATGTTACTTTGTCCAAACTGTTAGAATACTATCTGCGTTTGAAAATGCCTCATTTTTGATTGTACGATGTTTGCATTCTCTACCGTAATGTACACGTTTTTCATTTCCTCAGTAGCACCATTGATTTTGAGAAGTGTCAGTAAAACAACAGGGAAAGGTATACGTCATTGCATTTAAGTAAAAATCTACTTAAATTTTACTCGCTTTGTTACCCTTTAGAAGGGGGAGATAAGCGTAACAAGAAAATACTTATTTGCTTTTTTGTCGTTTAACGATTCGATTATAGTGGACCGTTTTCATTATTATGAAAAAATATTATTCTATCAATCTTTTTAATTTATCTTCTAATGACTAATTGTTTTATTCTTCACTATTGGGCGCAGATCTCGTTTCCTAATGAAAAGGTCTGCAGCCACAGAAAGCCACGCTAACTAATTGCGATACGGCAGTTAAAGTATCCGAAGTATAATATATGATATCCAGGAAACAGCTCTGAACAGTCTAAGAGGCCGTATGTCGTGTCGCTATTGCACGCAATTTTTATCCAGTTACGTGTGTAATCTCTCGCTGTTGATTGTCCCGGGCGTGGAGACAGGACGAAGTGTTACAGAGCCACTCGTAGTGATAATCCGCATTGGAATAAAACTCACGCCAGTCCGCACTTTCTCAGTGTCTTCGGCCATCTTGAGCGGCAATTGCGGAAACTTGCAAAGAATACGGAAATTTGAAATTAATGCTGCTGTATTTTTCCTGTGCTCTTAATTTTAGACTTCCGTCGTAACTCGAAGAATTGCCAGTGCGCCGGTCAGCTGTTTTATAAAACAGCATCTATAAAATTGTTTGGTAGTCAAATATATTACCACTGGTATTGTTTCGTTTCTGAAGCGCCTATAGTGTATAAATACATACTTTCATTCAATACGCGGGAATTTGATACGAGAAAAATATTGGTCCTTCGAGCCGGATACCTTTGTGAGAACAGAGTAATTGTATCGACAAATAGAAATAAAGAGAAAACAAATTCGGGTGTGTCGGAGAATTTTATTCGTCGGGGTGAAAATGTCGATTGTAATTTAACAAGGCAATTGTAGGCTGCCTCGTTCCAGTGGATATTGTTGCTTACAGTTGTACAATACGTGTAGTTGCTAATCTACAAGTCGGTGAAATGGAGTCCATATTCCGGTTACGTTCTACCATTTTTCGGTATGATATCTGAATTTTCCACGCTTTTCGGTGGAAAAGACAAAATTTCATAAGGCGTCACGTAGCTCGTACCCGGCGCCAACCCTTTTGGGGCTTGCTTCTCGTAAATATTCAAGGTTACATACGCGCTCACAATTTTTTCCGAATTTACTGTTCTATACGCGAGGAGCCACGAAACGAGTTTGTTACGCTACAGCATAGAAATGAAGTAAATTTTTATCAGGTTAGTTTACATAATATTTTCGTCAATTTTTCGTAAATTTGCAAGAATACACTATTTTAAAAATCTTTTTACATTTATATTCCACCTCGTGTCTGTATAAGGTATTTGTTAGGCTACGCCTTTGTTCACCCTGTACTTGTGGCGTGTTACTACCTTTTTCACCATTAAACACCACGATAGTAAAGTTGCGACATAGAAAAATCTATTTTAATCCATGAGCATAAGTTTCAAGAGAAACTAACTAATAAATAAGCAATCCTGTTGTAACAATTGACTGGCCTGATCATGTAGCGGTCAGTGATCCTAATTTTTAAGCTGAGGGCTGTAGATTCACAAAGGATAAATACAGTCGTATGATCTCTAATATTTATTCTCTGCCTGGATGTAACATGTTTTGTTTAAGTTTGGACGTAGAAATAAACATATGAATAGTTTATAAACAGATGACTTGTCACCATCACACTGTTTTTACCAAATTTTGATTCAGAGGCTGGAGGACGCTCGGGTGTGAAGTTGTCCTCAAATATAATGGTTATTTTTCGTAATATTTTTGAACGCTTATTCATTTTTCCACGGCGATTGTTCATTGTTTATTTATATCGCGATGATCATCTGGCGTCTTGGCAGTCCGCGTCAGTCGCGGATCCGACGGCTCGACCTCAATAACTTTGTAATATCATTGTTTTCCCGCCCTCCCGGCGCAGCGTCCCCGGGGAACTCCCTCATTTGAATACACCCTGTTTATTGTGCCCGTGTTTTTTTTTTGTCGCGATGTTTTCTTCGAATTATCGAATAATATTTCTGTTCGCTTGAACGTAGGTATTATCGAGGGATTCCGTGTGAGTACACCGCACCGCATTATTTGATTTGCTGTCGTGTTAGTTGTACGTGAATAAATGTCGTGGATTGCTCCGTCTCGCAATTCTGCGCGTTGTTCAAACTCATGATTTGATTTATTACGCTCACGAATTTACAACTGATTATGTGTAACACAATCGTTCTTCAATCTGGAATAATACAATTGTACAAAATGTATTATAGTGAATTGTAGCTGAAAGTAACTGAGTAGCGGCAACTAAGCAGATAAAATCCATTTAACAATTTGAAAATACTCATAATTATAAAATTATATGAAAGTATCAATTTTTGTATGACGTATGTAAATCTAGTTAGGGTTATAGTGTTAGCGAAACTGACTTTAAAATTGTTATGCACTATTGTGTGTCTACTGAAGACAAGCTGTTAATTTGAATTTGCTCTAAATGGGAGTACCCTTAGGGTCACATCCACAGAAATCTGTTGGCTTTGCGCCAAGCGTTCGATACTTGTAACAGTACAAGTGTTTGAGGAAAGCGGTGCTCAAACTGTGGAAAATGTTTTTTTCTGATATGCAGTAATAATCAAGATGTACCAGATTTTCTTTTCTTTACATATTCATAAAATGAGTATTTTCATTGTTAGAAATATAAGATAGAAGAGGAAATCAAACTTTGTAAGAGTTACCACCTAATTACTATTATTATACCGTCACGCCAGGCCCATAACGTGGTTGGCAGAAAGAGACGAGTACCAAATAAAAAATGAATAAATAACATAATATGTAAATTAATAAGAAATGGTTGAGGGTCGCTGCATTGGACTTTCGCCATTAGACAGTCTGAAGTTTGTAACTTTTAACTAACCTAACATGTTGCTTATTTAGTCTCAGAATTACAATACTTAATTAGGTAAAAAGAATTCATGCGAAGTTTTTCTAAGATAATTATTGTTCTTCTGTGTTGAAATTGTTATTTATTTCAATATTTACACACACAAGACTTGTTTCATGGGATGCTACGAATATTAGAGGAGTTTTCTATTTTCTTTATTTGGATGTTCGATAGAAAATTTCCCATTGCACGTTCGAGCGAGCGTATTTGTCATTTATTTCTCGTGTAAAGTACAAGGGCTTCAGGTCTTCATTGGTTTCGGAATGCTCGTAAAACGATAGATGTTATTTGAACTGTCTACGTCAACATAAGCCGATTACCCACACAAAAATATTTCTTTTTCTTATCTTAGTAAATTGACATTTACTAAGTAATAAGAGGCATTGACTTCCGGCTCCGACTGATGACAACACTCGCGGGTTCCAGCGCTTTATTAGAAAGATCTAAAACTCATTTCATTAAATGATTAAAATTAGTTACAATTGATCAAATGCAGAATAAGCGTCAACTTCTCAAACGGTATTTTCCATTCGATTTGTCGTTTCGTTCCTCTAAATTACATACGACCCATAGGTACATGACGTCATTCCGCTCGTTACAAACAACGGAAGGTTTCAATTTGACACCTCACTTATTTATTTAAACTAGCACCAATTAATTACCTAGCACTAATTAACTAGCACGAATTAAGTACATTTCATAAACGTCCTTGTAAAGATTAACTTTACAATAACATATTACGTATTAGGATATCTAGTGGACACTGTTAGTGGACAGCATGGAAACTGTTAAAGAGTGAAACTTCTGTGGGCTTCTATTTTTACCAAAAAGAAGAATAGGAACGTAATATTTTCGAAAATTAATATTATGGAATTTAAATCCAGAACAGCATTGTTTTGCTCTTAAATGTTCATTCTTCAATATTACGTTACTTTGTTACGCCACTCTTCATTTTGCCACAGAAATATCAGAGCTTCATTATTTTCAAAACATCATTAAAATTTTAAATCAGGCTAGTGATAATATTATCTGTGGGTACCGCTTTAATTACGAGTACTTAAATATGTATTAAACTAAGTATTCAAAATTCGCTGTGTGAGGAAAGGAAATGGAAAATGATATATATCACAAATAATTAAATTAAACAATCGTTGCTGATATTATATTTAAAATTAATTCCACATTAGAAACGGAGAGTTAAATGTTATTTTATAACGGCCCTAAGGTCCGGCGGGTCGAGGCGAACTAAACCGGACCGGACGATCCGGCATTAGCATATCCCACGACCCGAGAAATATTAGGTAAGTATCCCTCTTCTCAATATTACGTATCATCGCCGAACATCCTTCACGCGAGATCGGACCGTAATACACTAGACATAGAGCCGAATGTCGCTTGTAGATGTAAATGTGCACGGATCGACTTGGCGGCGAGACTGGCGACGTATTCGCCGCCGAACGTTTTGAGTGTTATTAATATTTCATGAGCGTTACTACTGGGGATGGTTTTCACGCTCGATTGGACCACTATGGACGGTCCTGGGGCGAGATGTGTTCGGTTCGAGCGTGGGTTCGAGCGCGACGCAATTTGAATACTAGCGCTTAATGCGCGATGTCTTTTGATGTCACGTACCAACTTAGAATGTAGAATCGCTCTATATCTAATGCTGTAGCTAATGTGGAGTTGTTAGCGGTTCGTTAACATAAGTAACGTTCGCGCATAAGTAACTTTTAAAATCATTTATAAATCCTGGCAAGTAGGTATGCTATGTGCAGTTTTGGTATTACATATCACGAATTATAGCTCCAAAAACCTTAGCATTCTCAATAAAAATTCGTAACAATGTTTATTAAATTTGATAAGTTTGGAAAACAATGGTCTTAAATCTTTCAACTATGAGAAGAGACTCGTCGTCTGCAATGGAAAGAATGAATATACATATATACACGTTTTATATGTATTAACTGTCCTAAAGAAAATGATCCTAAATATATGTCCGGTCTTGTTTGAGCAGAAACAATAAAATAACTTTACAAAGATATGTAATACATAACATGTTTCTATATTGGATATTACTTTTATTTAATGTTTGTTTTAGTTGTTATTCTGCCTATAATTCTCACGCCCATTTTCTATAGTTCATGAGAACGAATATTTACGCATGTGCAGAATTGCGCGTAAAGCTGTTGGAATGTAAATAAATAAAAATGTGTGTGTATATAACAGGGTAGCTGCGATTATATTTAAATAAGATCAACTTTTCAATGCCTAGGGTGCATTCTCAATCCTTTCAGAAAATATAAGGTAGCTGGCTGCTTCAAAGGACTTAAAGATCGAAGTTTAATTCGAAAGTCTTTTGTTCGTACAAGTCGAATCGAAGTTTCGTCAAAGGTCGAGTGAACAAAGAACACGACGATATCGCATTGATCTACATGTCTCCAGTGTTTGCGACGAGATATATTCGAATGTAATTCTCTTTACTTTGTGCAGCGAATGTTTTCTAAAGTAAATAGAACTACCCTCCAAACCCCCGATCACGAAGTTATGTAAATGATCGTTCCATTTGAGCGACGTCAACAGATCTGCTGAATATTATTTATGTGCGAAAAATTGGCAATGATAGAGACAAAATGGACTCCAGAATTTTTTTTTGCAATATGTAATACAGATTAATTAATACAGATTAAAGAAACGGTTTTGTATCTATTTTAATTATAAGTTAATTTTAGTTTAAAAATTAAGTAATAAAGCTATAATATTTAGATAATTAATATAAAGGAAATATTATAAAATTTCAAAATTATGTTTTAAATTTGTACGCCGTAATATGCAAAATATGGAGTGATCTTACAATTCTGGAACATCTTTAAATGTACCCATATTTGTGCAAATAAATGTCTGTCTTTGTCTTTATCTTAGATAGTGGTAGTACCATCAAAGTTACGATTCATTTATCGTACATAACATTAAATCGTATTTACAATGCAAATGTTGTTGTCAGCACCTGTCGAGGGTGACCAACAGTCACGTAACCTGACTGAATGGGTCAGATACTGGCTGATGGGGAGACAGACGTTTCGAATAGCGGCGTGCTTATATAAAGCAAGTGGTGAATGTAAAGGAAGTCCATTTGTTTCGTAAAGATACCGATAATTTGTATTCGCTGTTTTCGGCGTATCCTATTGGACGTAGAATAGTTATATATAACAGTAGAATTATAACATTTAAGTATTATTTCGACTAGAAAGTAACTAAAGTACATAGTCGCGGTTCTCAAATCTGAAATTGGTACATAAAAGTTACACTCAAAAATATCCAATATGTCGTATATTATCATTATGATCTCGTTTCAGTCATAAAGATCACACGCTGTTACCGCAGCGTACGGCTTCTGCAACCGCCGACGTATTTAGAGTAGACAGGAAATTACTTGCCAAGAATTTTTGAATATAGAAAACTCCCACTAAGATTGTACACGTAGCACAGTTTATGTCAGTCGTGCTATAGAACCTTTTGGAGCCTTTTGGGTGGAATTGGACAACAAAGGCGCTGAAAGTTCGATCATGTCACGTAAATGCCAACTCGGTTGTATCCTTTGTTCTGAGGTGTTCCTGTTGTAATCAGACGATACGGGCTGTACCGAAATGGCGCGAGAAAGCCTTTGGAATTTTAGAAAGTTAGTGTGATGCGATAGTGTGTAGAACTTAAAAATATGCAGGATTCCTAACTATGTTTTTCTTACTTATTACAGCGAGTGATGTTTAATTTAACATAAGGTACAGTGTTCATTATTGAGTCCCAAAGCCGCTTCGTTAATGCAACGGGGTACGCGATTGATAAACCTTCTACAGTCCCAAAGGCTTCAGATCCACCACATACCTACTTGTGTTTATCAGGAAAGCTTTTACTGAATACTAAATACTAACTAACCGAGGAATCAAAGAAATCAAGTAAAGATGATTCTTTAAGGATTTATGAGTAAGCATATTCTTGCCATGAGCCGGAACCAAATTATCTATAACATCAGGTATTTGGAACACGGTCAGCTTCACCGGACTAGTAGAATAAGCGGTACACCCTAACAGCAAAGGGCACGAATTTGTGGCAATGTTTAGGGAACATCCAGACAAGCGCCACAACGAGGGCCACTAAACCACGAACGTACCAGACCGGCGCCTAAAAAACGTTTTCAACCGAACAAACTTCATTAGAAGCTTTAAATATTGAAAACCCACTTAGAGCTAAACACATCCGCGTCTCAAGTGAGTCGAACGCTGCATCTTATATGCAAATGCGTTGCTGACGTTATCTCCGAGGGGATTGGCTCTACAGCGCGGGATTCAATTACGTACGTTTGAGCACAGACTACTTGATCGCAGGCATTATATTTACCAGCGTGACCCATTTTTAACAAAGCAGAACCCTCTGGCTGAAATCCTATGGAAAATGCAAACATTATACTACCAAAATTTAGTGACTCGTGTATCAAAGAGTACAACCATCAAAATATCCAACCAAAATGAAAAACATTGAGATGCTGTCACTTATGTAGTGTTGTAACTTTTGTATATTTTGTCATGTGTTTATGTGTAAGATTATATCAACATGTATTTATATATTGTAAGGGAGCATCGGTGTAAAAATGAGAAAGGGAATGCTCCGATGGGCAGGTGGAGAGAATGGATGATGAAAGAATGACGAAACAGATATACGAGTACATACAATGCGCGTGTCGACGGATGGCGGTGCCAGGGGAGATCAAGACTGTCCTATCTCGACCAAATAGGTCAGACATTGGCTGATGGGGGAGTCAAGAGCCTCCGAAACCGGCGTGTA
>DWGJ01003387.1:0-13465 GCA_018246895.1 Aspitha aspitha aspitha | reverse complement strand
CTTGACTCCCCCATCAGCCAATGTCTGACCTATTTGGTCGAGATAGGACAGTCTCGGTCTCCCCTGGCACCTACGTCGGTCAACACGCGCATTGTATATCTGTTTCGTCATTCTTTCATCATCCATTCTTTCCACAAATACATACACTAAAAACGAAAGAAACAAGTTCAGGTTTTTGACAAACACTTGTAATATTAATAATGCAGAATAATGCAGAACATAATGCAGAACACGCAATTGCGGAATTTTACAGTCGGGACCAACATAGTCACACATGTTGTAAAAGTATGTACGAGTAGGTTCGCTTTTCCAACATCAATCTCAAATGTAACAAAAATTTTAGACTAGAAGCAAACTGCGAGAAAGACGAGTACGAGTGCGATGTATCCGTTTTTGTGAAGAATTGACCCTGTCGAGATGTCGGTGTAACCTTGTTCAGTACGCAATCCGCTATTTATACATGTAAATAAGTCATTTTTATCATTCCACGATAATAAATATACTTAGCAGAACACGAAACCGATTTAAAGTTTTCGGTTATGTTCGGATTTCCACGTGCGGTAAACATAAATAATATCTGAAAATCGAAGTCGTGCACGTCAGTTCCATAACATACATACCTTCACAAACAGGAATGAGCTTGATTAATGCCAGTTTTACGGCTTTTCTTTTAGTAGCTGGTAGAATGGTGAATTGCAAATAAATGTAAAATTCATTTTCGTTAACGTTTTTTTAACAGTACTTTTTCTTTTTTTATCGTTTCTTCATTACTAACGGTCATACCAGCAACGTTTTTTTTCGTAAGAGAATATCGGATAGCATTTTTTATTTACTTAATATTAGTTATTTGTTTAATTTAATATTATTATTCTATGTATAATGTTTATTTCATGATGAATTAAAAAAATAATAGAAGTTTTTTTGGTATAAAAGAAGCTATAAACGTTGATTAAAAACGTACTATTAACGAACTTCTGGAATATGACACTGAGAAAACAAACAGAAACGAGCTTTGTTTGGTGCCGGATGCAACTGAACATTTATCGAGGTCGACACCGGATGCTTTTAAAAATAGGCAAACAATGCCTTCTCGGAGACGGGGAAGAGATAACGGATGGTAGGATAAAGTGGGCGGATATGGCTGGCGACAGTAGACCTGCTTTAGAAATATGGCCAATATTTTTTGTTAGCACTTCTTCATCTAAAACCGTTCTATATTATTCAATATTATGCTATAGAAGGAGTAAGTAGCCTACCTGATTTTGAATGATTACTGCACCAAGTAACCATATAGATATGCTTGAAAATTCTCTACTAAGTGGCAAAGCCTCGTATCTTAGGAAGAGTGCTTACCGTAGGTACTACTGTTCGCTTCCAACTGGGGCGTACTTAATAATGTAAACATGGGGGGTGCTTTCAAGAGATTCCAAGTAATATTGAAGCATGTATGTAGCTATTTATAATTATTGTATGGGAAATAGATGTGACTGGGTACGCGGTAGGCGTAGGTTGTATTACTGTTATGTGCTTTCTAGTATTTGTTTAACTCAATCAAGTAGCTTTCTATTAAATAATCATGATTTTAAACAGTTTTATTTTAGATTGGAGCACTTATGATAATATTGTACGAAATGTTTAATTAAGATACTTGTCATGTGTGTTTTATTTTTGCATTATCGATTACATGACAAACCTAGGGTTCAAAATATTAGATTTTTAGGTTAATCAATATAAAAATATTTTATCCAACGTAACAAAATTAATAGAATTTATAAAAACTTGAAACGAATGAATCTCACTTGTAAGCGATTTATTTTATATATCACTATAGCTAAATAAGATCGTATAACGATATAATGGATGGTATAAAGTTTTGAAGAATAACGAAATCTATTTGTATGGTTCGGATTGGAACTCGCAAAAGTCAACGGTGGTGTTAACAAATGGCTTCAATTTATTCTCGAACTCCTGCCAAGAGCAAACACCTTCCTCGCATATTGATATCATCGGCTCTTCGTTCAAATAGAACACCACGTTGTAGTCATCCGATCCATTTTTCGAGCATCTGTAATGTACATTACACATTAGCTGTATAACAATAGAACAATGTACTTTTCTTTTCAATTCAACCATTTTAGAAAAGCAAACTTAATAATGTCAATGAATGTAAGTTCATACTGTTTGAACTGAGACCCGGTTAAAAATACTAAACCCTATACTAAGTTAACCACGACACGCTATGGCGGCCCTTTTATATAAAACCACAGTGGTTCATTAAGGTTTCCGTGTAATTTTATTAAAAATTTGATGCCATACCGTATTTTATGTTGTATGAGATAAAAGGTTCTAACAATTACTATGTTTAAAAGATTTAAAAGATATATTGAATAATTAACAAGATACCAATGTTACTTGTAATATGTAGTAATGAATATTGATTTACCTGTTTAAAACTGCTACTAGATTAACACCAAAGGCTGTTAGTTTGCTCGACCTCCATTTTCTATCACGGTTTCGATTCGCAGCTGTTAAAGGAGTGCTGTCCTTAAAAAGTCCAAGAGACATATAAATCATATCCATCATAGTGGTGTGCGTAAAATATGCAGTAATTTTTTTCCCATTTCCCTCCTTAGCACTTTGGAAATTCTTTAATAAATCTTCCAAAGGAACTCCGCCGAACTTTCCATTATCGGCTGTTCCGTAGCCATTTCTATAATAGTGTCGCAAATCCTGTACGTATTCCAATACTTGTAAATCGTCTAAAGTAAAAAGCGCGCACCAGGGACTGCCTTTGCCGTCGGATCCCGACCATGTGTAACGACATAAATCATATAATGCTGTCACATTCACATCTGTTAAAGCATATTCAATACCACTCCGTCGTTGTATTCTGTCCTTAGCCTGAAAACATAAATCTGATATTACTTCTGTACTTATATGACATACTTTGCTATCTTTTGCAAATCTTACCGCCAGATAATCCGATGTGCTCATGTACTTGACTGCTTCCGCATAAATATCAGGGTTATTGTGAACATCCCTTTGGTATTTACCGCACGTTAAATATGGCTAAAATAATATAATATTTGAAATAAGGCTATAAAGTCATACATAGATAATAAAAAAGCGAAATTTGACTGTTCATTTCATTAGAAACGCGCGGTACAAGCTCTTAATATTACATAATATTAAGTAATTAATAAAGTACAAATTACATAAATTACGATTCTGTCACATTGTCTGAACATTAATTTATACGAAGTAGGTACGAATATTTCATACCAACGCAGATGCTGCCTTGCTTAAATAAGACTACTTTATATAGTGACTTTATATTAATAATTAAATTGTTAACTTTTGCATATCTGCATTATATTTTATGATAAAAAAGTACTAATATAAATAAGATTTTTTAAACTTACAGCCATTATATCACTGATTTTACTTTTCTCCAATTTTAAGCGTTTACTATCCAAGCCTTTTATAAATGCTTTCGCGCTTTCTTCGATCCACTGACCGTAAGCTGGTCGGATAGTAAAACTATTATCCATTATGTCTGTAAGTAAGTCTGGGAATGCTTCTTTTATACGTTTTCCAATTGCATACATTTCCAGGTAGCCTTCTTCGGTTAACTTACCGTGCTGCTCTATTAAGTTCTTTTCAATTATCCAGTTTTTTAAGTTTTCCACATCTTGAGCGCAAAGCGAACTATGGCCTTTATCGTAGCTTTGGATTACATAATCTCTTATCGCAATTGCGTCTTTTATGTTATTCACTAATTCGGCACTCGGTTGTCGTTTCCCATGTCTTATCAACGCCCAAATACTGATTGGATCACAGCCTGTTCTCGGATGAATTAAAAACTAATTAAATATTTTTACGATTTTATGAAACATGCTATAAAGATTAATTTTTCTAAAAAAAATATTTACCTTTCAATTTCACAGCAGAATCTCTAATGTCTCCTCGTACAGAGTTATATGAAGTTTTACTTGAGAAAAATCGATAAGGGCATCCAGTATTCCAATAACAATATAATGACTCCCCATAATTTAGCCACGTTATCAGCGCTATAGCAGTGATTACTTTCATTGTACCCGTCTTAGGAAATAAAACTAATTTTACTAAATTGTACTTAAACTACATGCATACTGAGCAGACTACGCGTCGCTGAGCTTAGACGCGACTGAATTATGAGATCAGATGGAACCGTGCAACTTACTTTACATGATCAAAACGAGTTTGTAATATATTCGCTCCGGATTTTACTACTAAAAAACTTAGTAGGTATCTAGATTAAGCCATAAAGAAGAAGGTGTGTTACCTACGATGCACCTGGGGTCCTACCAGAACAGGTCTATACAACCTATGCAGATTTAGTCGCTTACACTATCGTTTTTATTCTATGCCCTGAAAAAAAAATAGGGACTGATGAGAATTTAATACATATACTTCACTCATATACATATTTAACAAGATTTTCTAGTAAATGGTAGTTTCAATATAGAAAACGAATAAAATATTTAAAAATATCATTCGTAGCTACAATAAATTTGACACTGTTGTTTCGAGATGGAACAAATTAGACCAAATGTTTTATTTATCAAGCTCTTGAGTTCATAATAAATATGTCTAACGATGAATGCGATAGAACTTTTGCTTTAATTATCAAATCAATGTAAAGGTTTTTTCTGAACAAATTTTGTACCTTTCTTTGTTAATGATGCGATCAATTTATCTCTTACATGTATATAGTCTTATATATGACTCTTATATAATCACGATCTGGGTGACCTTAGGTTACACTGATACACTGACACGCAGGAATAGACTTCGTTATTTAATGTCAAAGATAAAAGATAACAATCTTTCAGGTACGCAATTGGTAAATGATTTGGCAGTGACTATGAGTGTCATCAATAGATAACAGTTTAAAAATTCCTCCTCAATTATTATGTAAGTAAAAGTACATGTGAAAATTTCATAAAAGGATTAGGTATATCAAACCAAAACAAGTAGTGACAGCCTACTAGTTTGAATTTCAATTTTCATCTCCGTGGTATGTAGGTTCGAGTCCTGGTGCGCACTTCTGACTTGTTACGTGCATTTTATAACTAATAAACTTTATATAACGGTGAAAAAAACATCGTGAGCAAACCTACACACCTATTATACATATTATATTATAAAGTACAAATATTTTCTGAGGTGTGTGAAGTCTACTAATCCGCACTTAGCCAGTGTGGTACACTGTCGCCTAAAGGAGGAGACCCGGTCCAGTAGTAAACCACTGAAAAAAATTTAAATAAGGACATGTTGATTAATTTTACTCAAATTTAAAATTCGCAATATCGGCTACTTCGTATGTCATTCTAGCAATCACTTAACATATCGCGCAATATGAATCCCTAATAAAAGCCGTTTCAACAAATTAATTGGGAGAACGTGGATTTCATATCGCAGTGAATAAAAAAATTTCATCAAATACGATCATTTTACGATTGGAATAAAAATGACTGCAATCATTCGAAGCGACAGCGATCGTTAATTCAAATGACAATGCCATCAATTCAATTGAAATACTAAGTGGCTACGTTGATAAGTAAAATAGATAAAAAAACGGATTTCCAAACTGTGTACATGTGTATGTATTTGGAATTATGCGGTTTGAAAATTTGTAAATGAAACAACTTTCAGTTTTAATAAAAAAACAGTAAGTGAGTACATATATTAAAATGGAAGGATAATAAAAATTGCTGAATTTGATTTTAGGAACTGAGGCACTAGTGCTCTGATTTTACAATAAATATACATACATATGTGTTGTAAGATTAAAAATTACTCGTTGTAAAGGTGAAGGTTTAGATTCTAAAAAGTTTACCAACTAGCTCTTAGACACCGTGTTAAATTAGTGCTATCCTTCAGAGGAGTATGCAGAACTTCTTCGACAGTTTTAAATTAAAAAAACAGAATTGAAAAAAGTAGCATTGTTCACAATAAACATAATATGGATACAATGGTATGTCGAGATTCATTTACCTACTCTCGGAACAACACAATATATTCATATCTTATTTCTGTATAAACGTATTCAATATACATCTTATTCTCGAACGAATAATTGTATATCATAAACGCCATTAAATTTAAAACTGTTTAATTATATAGCTTGTTTTGTGAACAAATCGATAAATTTGACAGCAACATAAAAATCAGAATGGTGTATTATTGAGATTACAAAATTCTAAATTTTCTTCTACAAAAATTTTGAATTTATCCTCAAACTGTTTCCAGGAACAGATTCCGCCATCGCACATTGTCGTTAATAACGCTTCGTTCAAGTAGAAAACTACTTTGTATTCCGTTGTGTTGTTTTTACTACACCTGCAACAAAAAGTGACCTTTCAGTAGGGGCTATTTTTTATACGTAATCCATTTAAAAGTAATGGAACTGGACTCGCTGGGCATTTGAGTGACAGACTGAAGAAGATAAGAAGACGTGGGTAATAAATGAAATAAAAGTATTAGCCTAGCGTCTATCTCGAGATACATATACGTAGGTATTAGTATGTAATTATTGCTATTTTGTCAAAACCAATCAGTTGGAATTGGAGGATTCGATTGGTATCTAACAGTTTCTAATTTGGATTTATATGAGAAATTAACACTAACCTATACAGTACTGACATCAAATTCGCTGCGAAAACCGAGAGCTTGCTACTCTTCCATTGTCTATTAGGATCTCTATAAACGCCAGAAAGTGGTTTATCATCCTTAAAAAGACCAAGAGCCGACACAACCATGTCCATCATAGTGGCATGTGAGAAGTATCCTGTCAATTTTTTCCCATTCCCGTTCCTATTTTCTAAGAAAGTTGTTAACATGTCCGCAACTAGAATTCGGCCAAATATTTTATTCATGGGTGTCCCGTAGCCGTTTCGATAATAATGTCTCAAGTCGCCAATGTACTCCATAACTTTAAGATCTTGGACAGAAAATAGGGCACACCACGGACTTGACCTTCTATTAATTCCTGACCACGAATATCGACATAAGTCATACAAAGCAGTAATATTGGTATTAGTTAAGTTATTAATACCAATGCGCGTTTCAAGGCCAAGTTTCATCTGAAAATTGTAATTGTATGTATATAATTTAATCATTTCAAACTTTTAACTAGTAGGTATGTACAAAATTAGAAACCGGTGGTGTATGTTATTTAGCAATTGTTAAGTGTTATGTAGATTTTTTAAAAAGATCAACAGGATAAAACATGTTTTACAGTCATAATTTAATAAACCTTACAGCCTTATATTCAATGGTATTTTCATATTTCATGACCTCAGAATAGGTGATGGGATTTCGCTTAACTTTCTGTCGATATTTAATACAAGCTTCGTACGGCTGAAATTAAAAAAAAAGCGGATCATAAGCAGTAAACAATCAAACGTAATAGTAATAGTTTTGCCAGTGTGCTTTCTAAAGACACTATTTAACTGTACAATTTAAAAGATTTTTACTATACCTAATCCTTGTACTTATATGTATATTACAACTGTCCTGTAGGTACATACGTTTAGGTATTGTTAGATGCAAATTAACATTTCTCTCAAATCTGTGGGCGTTATTATTTATTTGTGGTGGTATAAAAGTTATACCAGAAGTAGGTAAAAATTGTAATCGTTTTTATTCGTCTATGCGAAATGTAAAATTTAATATACTCACAGCAAGAATATCAAACGTAGAATTCGACTCCTCAACAATTAGCGTTTCATTAGTGAGGCCTTTAATGAAACCACTTACACCATCTTCCATCCAATGGCCGAAAGCCGATCGGAATCTATAGCTACCTTCCTCGAATCGTCCCAATAATTCCCTAAATGCCTCCCTTAATCTGCTACCAATGCCGACCATTTCCAGATAACCCTCGTCAGTTAAACCGTGTATCTTCTCGAATAAATTGCTGTCGGGTCGCCAATTGCGTAAATTTTCGATGTCTTGGGCGCAAAGTGGACTTTTTCCTCGCTCATAATTCAATATGACGTAATCTCTTACCCCAATCGCATATTTCATGTTACTACCGTAATCGATGCCTGGGTTCCTTTTACCGTGTCTGATCAAACTCCACACGCTTACCGGTTGGCACCCTGACAAATTAAAACTATGATTTTGTAATATAAAATGACTCAATTTCTATTTCTATCCTAAATTTATTATGAAATTGTTTATGGCACAATTATAGGAAAACAATAATATACATGTAACCTGCCTTAATGTGGGCACGTTACAAGACGACACGACAGGCTGTAATTTTATTAGTAACTCTATTGAATATGGAATAGGAGAGAAGGACCCGTGGTGTTCACAAATCACCTGAGTGCGCAATAAAACACGATTTAAAAAAGAGCTAATAGAAAAGTTGAGAAAAACCAAGATGATACGGTGTGATGTAAAATTACTAGAAGGGCTGACCCCAAATAAATTGGGACAGTAGCCACGAAGAAGACTAATAACTATTATTATAAATTATTACTATTATGTATGTATCAGAAGCAATTGTGCAATTATGTCAATCTTTTATGTATGATATTTTTGAACTTAACGCATTTAAATTTTAAATTACAAATCCGGTATGTTAAAAAATTGTGTAAATCGTTACTTTTAATATAGAGTATTACTACACAACAATATGCTTACCAATTATCAAAAGTGTATTTTGAATTGATATTCTGTCAAATTTGCGTATTTTATTAATAATACAATCGCATTCGTTTTTTGTAAAACAAATATTAGAGCCACTTACCATCTAGTTTAAGAACAGAATCTCGAATGTCACCTCGGACCAAATCATAAGGTGTCTTACTAGAAAAATATTTGAAGGGACAACAAGAGTTCCAGTAACAATCTTTTGACTGGCAGCTGTTTAAATAATAACACATTATTATTACTGTTATTAATTTCATATTTACTATCCCGATAACCACAATCAATTAAGCTTCACGTACTTTTACATAGAATTTCTATGTATTAAGACTGCGTAACAATACAGTCAATGCTGACAGCGGAAACAAAACTAATCAATAACAAATTACTCTATTTTTGTTCAACAAATGTAATTATCAGTACTTAATTGTTGCAAAATGTTCAAATTAAAGACTAATGACTAAAATACAAGTATTCTAGAAACTAATTAAATTCGGCATAGTTTAAATAAACGAGTTAATTAAAGAGCATATTTCATTCATAAATAAATAAATATATAAGAATAGGAGCAGGTGTTCTAATTCTCAAATTGTAAATATTATTACTTATACTATAATTCCAATTCTTTGGCGGAAATAATGTCTCATTTAACACACATAAGGGTCTCTACCCGTAATCGAGTAGAGAACATCTTTTACTTTGCAATATCGTCCTCATGATGATTTCTGATTGCTTAATGTACGGAAGGGCAGAATCGCTTTCACAAATATGGTACTAATGGCCGACGGCCCTCCGTGCTATCCGAAACATGAAATAAACGTTGAAAATTTGTTCGCCATCCCATTCAATAGGCGATCAAGACGGTTTTGCTCAACTTCTAGAACTATTAGCCATAAGCCAGCGGATCGGTACCTAGAGTGCTTTATGTCAATCCACATAAATATTTCTAATCACATTTAATTTTCAGTATAATTTATTTATTTCATTTAGAATATCCAACACAGATATCCCAGTTCTAACTCTTATAATTGTAATGCCTTAATTTTAAAACTTACTTGTGGATCCACAATTATAGGGTGCCACCAGCATGTGTAAACTTAAAACTGGACAAAAATCTTATGATGGTCTTAAAGTCATCATAAATTTTTGAGCGATTACGAAATATTGTTATTTCAAAAAGATTTTTTTTTCTTACGAGTACAATAGTCATTTTCACCTTATTGGTGAATCGTTGATACTCTCTGATCATTCTAAATATATCTAACCCCTTTTCAGGTTTATGCCCTGTAGGGCCGGCCTGAACTCGCACCTTCAGTCGTGCACGCCCGATATCACATTCATTATTACAATCGGAATATTCGTTGCTGGATTATATAAGTACCTATAGGGATTACTAATTTTCTATTTAACAGGTAGGTAGAAAAAATCCTATGTACCTATATAGTCCTCCTCGTCGATTTCGACGACGGCGACCCTTTTTTATTACTTTTTCCTAGCATGAGCCCGTATGTGGCTAGCTAATCCGAATTTAGTTTTAAAAACTCTATCGCAATTACTGCAATAGAGTTGGCCTGCAGGATTGTAGCCATAAGAGTAGGAGGGCTTTGGCTTGTCTTTGGCCATCTGGCGTTTGTTATCTAAGTTGACTAGACGTTCCTGTTCAAATGCTGCCACCGATTTAAGGAGTAGTATGTAGGTGTAGGAGTGTGTAGTTATAAACGTTTAGGCAACTCGTAAAAAAATTGTTTCTTAATCTAAATAAGACATAAAAGAAGTTTGTTTTTTCGCTATCAAATACTTTAGAAAACGCTATATTTTATATAACACTAAGGTGTGCAACATCACGATGTTTTCCTTCACGGTTATAGGGAGTGGTGTTTAAAGTCTTAAGTTAAGTAATAAAACGCATGTAACTGTTCCTAACTTACTGCTTGGGGCTTTTATTGTCACCCGAAAAATGATATTATTTTTTCGGTTCAATTCTTCATAAATTTAAAGTTAATTTGCTTTATGCAAAACAGTAAACTAACTTAGCAGTGTTCTTGATTACCGAAACATTGATTTGACAACTATAATGATAATTTAATATTTGTATTATATTTCCATTGTAGAATCAAACGTCGGATATCAAAGGATTTCTATAGACGCGTCTGATTCATGATGTTAATGGTATTTTGATAATTATGTTGTAATTGTGTGAGATGTGTGGTTTTGTATACTATAGCGGTTAAACATGGATATAAAAATCGCTTGGTTTCTTCATAATTTAGACTTATAGCATAGCTTAACATATTAAGCATATCAATATTTGGATTAACTTTAATATTCAATATTCAATTGGTGACTGGCGACTAGCAGCGATAGCCTAGTGGTATGAAACTCACCCTCCTCCGTAAGGACCGGGTTCAAATCCAAACGCACCTTTGCATTTAAATGTGCGTTTCATTACATAAAATTTAAATATCACTTGCTATAACGATGAAGGAAAACATCACGAGGAAACTTGCACATCCTATGTTATAAAGTGTGTAATATTTTCCGAGGTGCATGAAGTCTACCAATCCGCACTTGGCTTATATGGTGGCTATGGCTAAAACTTTATCGCTATGTATTTAAACCAATAGACGGTTAGGTAACAAGGTAGTACTGGGTAAGGGCAAGGTTCAAACAAATTCAAATTCAAATTCAAATTCAAAAAATTAATTCAAAAAATACAAGTTACAAAAAATCTTAACAGCGTGATTCAGTGCACTATGTGTAGCGCCATCTAGTAGTATCATGGTGAACTACGTACTGAACTACTGTCTACCGCTTACACTATGATAGGAGACCCAGTCAATCAGTGGACCACTGACAGGGGTCGAAAAATCCTATCGGACCACTGAATTCTGCTTAACCGCTGTTTCTCTGGCCTCGCATGTAACCCGTCTATCCGGGTATCGCTAATCAAACGTGATTGCACATTACCATGTCACAAATACGCTTAGTATCCGTTCAACCTCTTGCGTCAATGTTAAGGTAATACACATTGATTTGGCTGAAACATTCCCTGAGAGGTGGCTTGCCGTTTGTTTGCGATTGTGGCAAAAAGTAATTTTACAATCAAAATCAAAATGTTTTGTTAATTATAAGGTACACGCAGGTACACTAGAAGATAAAACCCGCAAAAACTTTCAGGCAGTTCTTTCGCCAGACGCTTTTAAAGTGTCCGGGAGATGTGTATTACGACTAGCACTAGTTAAGCCATCGCCTTTTAAAAAGGCTTTAAAGGCAATCTACAATCGCGTGAAGTCGACGAACGCTTGAAAATACCTATTGCAATGAATTAACTTAGTAGCTTAGTAATAGAAAACATATTATAAAAATGTATAATATTCCTGAGGTGTGTGAAGACTGTAAATATTTCTTAACGTTACTGTTAATTAAATTTAACAAAGAATAATCAGATCAGGTCTGTAAGGATAGAAAAATTTTCACTCCATTTTCCCTGTTAGCGACTAGGCTTGATGGTATAACACCGATGACTCTATATAAATGTATTGCAGTAAATCAATTTAGAATAGTTTAGTGCAACTCAGATTGAAACTACGTCGGAACAGGCGATTTCTCGAAGCATAAGGGAGCGGTTTGCCGCTGTGGAATTACACCCTCCGTGGCTAGAAATGTCGATGTCCGATTTTAGGTACGAGTATGTCAGTAAATATTGGAGAGAATGTATCTTATAAATGTAATATGTAGTTTAATAATAATAATAATAATAATAATAATAACATTTTATTTGCATAAATGTGGTACAATAGATGGTACATTTTTTTAAGCTCTCACATTTGCCATAGTTTGGCGTGCAAATTGAAAATTTAATAGTGGTACAGGCTTTAATATTATCAATTTATTTAATACATATTGTTTTATTAATCATTTAACTTATACCACTACATCCTCCCTGAAATAATCCCCAATATCGTACAGATTCATCCCTAACAACATTGTTTTTAATTTGTGTTTAAATTTAGCTAATGGCAACCGTTTTAAATCTGTTGGTAATCTATTATAAATTAATAATTAAATATTACGGTGTGTTTGGGTTGGGGGTCTTTGCGTTGCGTATTTTTCACGACATGGGGACCAGAGGCCTAGCTAGATGGTTGTTACGTCAGCAATATTTATTTACTGTTTCTGATTGTTTTGTAAAATCTTAGTAACTTTTAATTCAAAAATGTATTAGTGCCAATGTTTACGTAAGCATAGGGTCAGGGGTGTACAGGGGGGGGGGGTGAAAATGACTGAAATTGTGCTTACGTAATAGTTAAATGGCCCCCTAACCATTGACACTATATAACATAATAGCATAAATAAAACCATTATTGTAATAATTATAACGACATTGAAATCGTTTACTCCCAGTTGAACAGCGCCATCTATTGTCCGTTTGGTATTTTGAAAACAGCGCCATCTATCCTATGTATTTGCAAACTGCTCGCAGAGCGACGCTCACTTCACGGTGGGCGACGAGCCGGACAGCCCCGAGGACGATGGCCCGGCGCACGAGGGCGGGGACTCGTTCCCGAACGCGCCGCCGCCGAACATCCGGCGGGGGTTGACTGCGGCGCAGCAGCTCGCGCTCGCCGAGAAGCGCAGCAAACTCAGGTCAGTTATAGGTAGGCTTACCATAATTACGAAGAGCAAAACCGGGACGCAGAAGAGAAAGAGGCTCATTTTCATTTTGCTTTTCGCTTAATTTATGTTTTTCATATTTGAAATG
>DWGJ01003386.1:0-13467 GCA_018246895.1 Aspitha aspitha aspitha | reverse complement strand
AGTTATATACAGACAGGACAGCGGCTTTTGGGTTGGGTCCGCTAGTATTTATAATTTCCTATCATCCTCTTCCTCTTGCGCTTCCTCATCCGCATCCTCGTCCTCAAAAAATATCCTATTAATCATCCGCATCCTCTTAATTTGTGTGTGACAATCCCTCTTCCTCCTCCTCTTCCTCATAATCACTTCCTCAACAACCCTAGTAAATACATATATAACAAATATAAGAAACCTATTGACTCACCGAACCGATACACTTAACGCCGTACTTAACTAGTTATTAGGCCTAATATAAAATAACCACACCGCTTTTGAAACAAACCTACTTAGAATACTAAATCTACTTTTTTAAGACGAAAGCTCATCGTAAGGTTTAAGTAAAAATACGTGAAAGCAGTAACGATACGCGAACAAACTGCCTGCCGTAAGCTAGTATAAATTATTACGCGAAGAACATTTGTACGGAAAATGTTTATTATGACTTTAATAGTAACATTTTTTCGGTTATAATTATTAGGCTTCCCGCTAAGTCCTTGGATGATAAGGCACCTGAGACCAACCTTAAATAGAAGAGGCTTCTCTTTGAAGTAAGGTATACATGGCTTTGAGTAGCCGGTTGCCATTAGCCGAATTATACCTTACTCTGCTTCATATTAGGAAAATGCTCTTGCGGCGTACACAAACTTATTATGTAAAATGTAATGCAATCTAATATGTTACTTTCAGCACATACAAATATGAACTTTAGTTTAACATTTATGCATGTTTGTCACGGACTTTCAAGATACCTATTAGATACTTCTGTTAGTATAAAGATTTTTTTTATATCAAACTACATCTATTTCGTTTCTATACCCGTACAAAGCACATCGACGAAACTAACATTAAACTTTAACGTAGTCCAATAGAGAAATCTTTTGGTTTTAAAATATGAATGTTAATTATTTTTACAATTTGTGTATAATCTGGGATCAGAAAGTGAAACTCAAAAATTACATCTTATTTATGTATAAACCTTAACAATCATAATATTTTGCTTTTCCAACTCGTGGTGAGACATTTGCCTTATTATCACACGGACAAAAAGATCAATCACATTACTTTAATATAAGAGGGTATTATATATTTTTCTATAGAGTCCTGCCGCAACGTACAGTCGCTCCTTGAGTGGTTAGTTACAATGACGAGGCAGATAAAGTGGGTCGATAACGTGAAATAGCAAGGTGAAAACGTGGCGAGAAAATAGCATTATTAACCTCCCGGGCATAATACTCGCGCCAGTGCGCCAGATATGGTAATGATTATGTAAATCCCCTCCTCACAGGTACATCTCGCGAACGTTATATACTTATTAAAACCAAGATTGCGAGACCGACGGAATTGTATCACACAAAAACCACGTCCGAAACTCTCAACCGCCGCTAAACTTTTACGACGCCAGTAATTCCGAATCTCAGGTTCCCTGAAATCGGACTATCGACGCTCCTGCACTAGGCGCCTCTCTTTTCAATTTTCTTAGTTTCCCGATTCAAGCAGCAAAGTATTGTATGGCTAGATTCTTATCTCACTGAAAAGCTATTTAGCTAAATGGAATTTACAGAGTCTGCACTGCAGTTCGACGAAGTACATTGTAATATTTAAAATCTGAAAATTTCAGCCTAATCTGTCCATTGTGTACCAGCAAGATTCTTTGAGATTCTCTTTGTTTAAGCTTTTCGCGAGTTGAAATTATTATTATTTGACTTAACGAAGTACTATACTTCGCAATAAATTCCTCTGTTGACAAACATCGCTAAACAATTACAGCGGAGCGCCGTTGAAAATGTTAAACTTGAATCACCTAATTGAGCTCCGTTAATCAAGAGCACGAAGTTTTCACAAGTGCTTAAATTATTTGCCCCAAACATAAAACATAGCCATTCAAAGCGTTTCTTGAATATTTCTACCGACGCAGACATCGAGTTAAACGCAAAGTGAATAATTCGAATAGAAAATATTGAAAGCGGACCGGAAACATCGAAAATATGGACCTCAGATGTTTGTGTTGTAATTAACTTAATGAGAAGAGAAATTGGAGGTTGAACAATGAATGAAACTTCACGAAAACAGCACACAAGTTTCAATTTCTAGATGTTTCTAAGGCACTAGTACAACTTGCCGGAGCGAAATGAAATGCAATGTAAAATAATACCCTTCCTGTCTGTATATTAACATCACAATAGAACAAACCGACGACGGAACGTTTACTTATTCCCAGTTTGATTTTACTTGCATTCATAAAGATCAATGTGCACCTACACTTTGAGTACTTACTTAAAAATTATAAGTATGTAATAGCATTGTGCATACAAATGAAAGAGATACCGTAGCTGTATTCTGCTCCCGACCAACAGGGACATACATATATACATATATATATATATCTACCTACCAATCTTATTTACTTATGTATTCGATTCTACTTCATTAAGCATAAATAAATGATTGTTATAAAGCCATTAAAATATTGACCAAAACTTAACGGTATTTAAATATGTTATGCAAAAAATAAATTGTATTTGGATAGGTTAATATTTATAAATTACAGCATATTCATATTTGTCATAGTTAACCATACGAGGGCATGTATGTATATAAAATAATACAAAACGTAATGTACAATAATACAACAATAGCATGGAAAAAGGGAGACAGCAAACTGACACTAGATGTAATAAAGGGATTGGGAAATAATTTGAACAAAAAGCAAGTCTCCAAAACTTACGTCAGACACTCAGTAAAATGAAATACGTAGCCGGCACCGGCCTTCGGTAAATGGTTTAATATCGAAATGTGATCACTTAGCGCAATCTCGTACAAAAGAAAAAAAATATAGAAAAAAAACCCCGGACGTACTTAGCTTTTACCAGGAATCGAAATATGTATGTATCAAATTTTACGAAATGCACAAAAAGCAAAAACAAATTGGATAGCATTTCAATCCACTTCTTCATTTGGGCGCGGGGTGGGAATTTTGTTTCATTTTTTTTGGTTGAAACTCGTTTATAACTTCTACGATCCAATTGTGTAATCCAATATCGAAGTTGGGCGAACAAAGCTGTAACTAAAAAGGTTTCGTAAAAATTATAATTAATCGGGTTATAACACGCTAGAAGGGGATCGTGGACCATTGTTATCGACGCTCTATTTTTTTTATTTACCCTTAACAGAAAACAATAAATAGCACGTGCCAATCATATTCAATACAAATAGCCAATTTCAAATTTAATTCAAGTGCCGCAGTGTTAGCTTCAATACACTTTATAAAATATTTTTGTCAATTGTTGGAATATATCCAAACCATGCCATTTTAGAGTTTATCATCAAACATAGGTCACTGTCAGAAGTTAAAAGTATTGCACGATACGCGATCTAAACTGTGTGAACAAAACAAATATTATTGGATAGTTAAAGTGTGACAGCAGAAATCATATCTAATTTTTTAGCCAATTAAAAATTCACAACACAGGACCGTCCATTGAATTCTTCATTTCTACGAAAGCAGCCAGGAGGAAAATATTTACGCTTTTTCGAAATGCAGAAATCAAGTAACAAGGAATCGGTTTTAGCGAGAAGAAGCGGCAGGGAACTGTTGAATAAAACGGTAGCATTGCGAAGTAATAATGGTTACCTAGTTGATGTACCTCCTGGTAAAACTCTTCAGGTAGATAACTACCAAGACAAATACAAATATTGATATTTCTTTCATAAAAGTACTTAATTGTACATACTCATATATAAAGTAACATAAAAATTAAAATCAAAGTTAATGTTACTTTCATTTAATATAACAATATATTTATGCCGTGTACGTTATGTATAAAATGTGAAAGAAGTCTATCTGGAATAACCATCTCGATGCCAAAATTCTATGGGCATTTAATTATATAAAGAAAACAAAACATTTAATACATTTTTTAAGAAATTTGCAACGAGAAAAAAATATGAAATCGTAACATAATGCGGTGTTAAAGCGTGTCGCTCGTGATTAAAAGGCTTTATTTTTAAGCAATGTAAGTGTATTAAATGCACTACGTTCAGTTTTAACAGCACATTTTTACAAAAAACGAACTCGGTAACTCTCTTAACACAACTCACTTTTAAAGCGAACGTAAGAAAATTTAATTTGAGAGCCTTAAGTGGATTTAGTGACAATAATTTCATTGGTTTTGTATTCTGAATGCCGCAATGCCTAAATCGTTAATTGTTAAAGTTCAAAAAATTTTGTGATTCGTAGTGATATCACAATATAATAGAGTAAGATTTCTTTTAAAGAACAGTCGACGCGAAATGATATTTAATACTATAACTCCGAGACAATAATACATTTATATTGCAATAAGTCTATATTACAGTTCGTGCTTAGTGCAGTCCCCGATCTAATCATGATCGCGTCCCGAGTGCCGTTTCCTGCCCACTCGTTGATCGCTTGGTATAAGCACGTAAGTTTTATTGCCGTCATTTATTATTATAAAAAATTAATCCATTAAATATTATGTAGGTATTCCTTTTCTATTAGATAAGTCTTCTTGCAGTTTATGGACGAGTATATGAGTGTAATATCGCAATTCCTCTTTTGTCGCTATAATCTTTCTGACCATTCTGATCTCTTCGCGGGTTTATATGCAAGAAAGAAACGTTTTTTTTAGTTTTGATAAGTTATCTCTGTTTTCCTAAAAACTCGGCCAAATCGGATAGTTTTTTAATGACTCATTAATATCATTAAGAGATACTTAGTGCCAAAATGCTTTAAGATGCTACATCACAAAACAGTAATGCAAATGCTATTATTTATTTCAATACGATCAAGTCCATTAAGCTCAGCAGTCAATAACAGGAGAGTATTTTTCTATGTTTACATCGATTTTTTATTTAATATAGTCCTTGACCTAAGTGCGATCAAGTCCTGGGTATCCATTCACAAAAGTAATTAATATTATTAATACCCGTCATAACGACATGGGATTATAACTATACCGATACTTAATGCGCCTTCACTATAATTCTACATCAGACAGTTCAACCAACAGTTAGTGCAATCTCCCATCTAAACTGAAGTAAGCCAACCACTTGTCATTCGTTTAAACATTTGGCCTGCCGTTATGAATATACGAGTACGCAACTTGTTGTATGTACGATATGCGTGTGAATATATGTACATACATTAGACTATTTCCAATGTCAAGTGATATTGTATTTGTAATAATATCTGTTTTTTATATCAAAATGACCAAACAGTTACCAACTAATATATCTAATAAGTGATAGGAATAATATAGTTTTTATCTTCGACCGGATCTGGGCGCAAAAGGTAATATCCTTATTTATTTCCGTTGGGTGTTCGCCCGCTAATTGCGACTCCGCTACCCAGTGATTTTCCACGATCTCACTTCTTATTGTAATTACTTGAGATATTTATGCCCAGTTCTCAGTATTAATAGGACCCGGTTTGAGAACTTTTGTTGTCTCCTCCCTTATAATGGTATTGATAAATGAAGTTTCTTTGTTCAGCTATTATAGCAGACGATACGTATATTAGCAGTGCTATTATTTATACAACACGACTTGATATACAGACGTTACTGCCCTCACGACCAGATCCAAAATCATGCTGATAATACAAGTTATTTTATCATTCAGTACGTTCCTCGGTCGGTATTCTGCAAATAAACTCTTTAAATACATTTCGAGTGAAAACTCATTCACATTTTCGCCAGTAGCATCCAATTTCTATATAATAGTGACTACAGAAATGCTATTATATCTGATTGGCTCTCTACGTCCCACTAGCCCATCTACCTGGCCTCTGTACATTTTAGTTCACATATTAGTACCGTACGTAGCAATTGGGTTAAAGCTTAATAAGACCTTTACATTAACATAAGGCGTGTTTACCATTTGAATAAGGAGGAAATCAGTTTAACACGTTACCAAAACGGGTGAAATTTATTAGCAATTGGGAATACGAAATTGTTCTTTAGAGCTCGTAGCACCGTTCGTGCGGTACTTTTCTGGTTTATTGTGATTCGCTTCACTGTATTATTATAATGTATAGTATCTTTACTACGAAGTGGTCATAAATCGATATCGTTATAACATTTACGCATTACAAGCACGAGTGTACCGCTACGCGCCCTTCGCAAGGAGGACGATATTCAAATTCTATTCAACTGCCCGGGTTAAGCTCCCGTTGAATAGATAAGATTAATGGTGGTAGCATCGTAAGAGTACATGCTCTGGCCGTTCGCTACAATCGAACGATACCTGCGCCTTGTCGCTGATTACAGGTTCATGGTGAACTCCGTCTATCTGTTCCGTGCCACGGTGCCGATGTTCTGAACCGTTGCGGTTTGCGAAACTCATTCGGTGTATCGGAACGAATGCGCGCGTGCGGCCCGCTTTCGACGTCATTTCTAGTTCAGTAAATAGGAGAGTAATTAGTCTTGCAACGATCTGACTTTTGCGTGCATTTGTAATTATTGGAGTAGCGTGTTCAATCCAACATAGCACAAAATAATATTAATATGCGCTTTCGATTGCTGTGCGGGTTCGTATTACCGTTTTTTTTTTTAAATTGCCGTAATCGAATGAAATTAATTTAATACAATCGGAAAGTTATATAAAAAAATTTAAATTGTATCATTTCATACACAGGAAAGATTGTAATTGCAATTTAGATGTCTCAATGAGTTATAAGAATATCAAACATAGTCACATTTTTATATACATCAATATTTTCAAATTCGCTATTCGCCTTTACAGACCACTCCCATTATAGATGCATACAACTGAGCTAGGTAGCGAGCCATACATGTAGTATTGGCGATAGTCGACTGTAATAAATTCCAAGACACACCGTTCTGTGTAGCCAAAGCCTACGAATCTAGGGCTACGTCGCTACCGATCTACTGTTAGCTACGGTAAACGAGAACTCGACCTTATCGACAGAAACTAATTTTAAATAATATCTTTTCAAATAGTACAAAAATAAGTTTATATTAAATATACGTTTAAAAAACTTGTAAAAGACGTGATTTAAATGTACACTGGATCGTGTCAATCGCAGTATTTATATAGTGGAACAAATTGAGTTAAGTTAGTTAAATCTCAATATTAAATTATACCATTCAACGATTCAATTGTATTTAACGACAGTTCTAAAGTAGTGAGCACGTAGAAATAATAAAAACGAACCGCAACACGAATGTTACTATATCTATAACTTGAGCGTGTAGCAACATATGAAAATTCACGACAGACTATGGAACGCTTGAATTCAATAACAAAAGAATGCAATACCCTTGTCGCGTTCTCCAATATGAATATGCATGCCACCTGAAAGTGCAAATGCGGCAAACGAATCTTTACTGATGCTTCACGCGATAAAATCTTCGATGAGCTTGAACGCTCTTTTACGCGAAGTATAAATGCGCTACCGAATATGGAGGTTGCCGTATAGCAAATGCTGTTATTTAAGTGTGTGTTCGGTTTTCCTTTTAAATAAATGTATTCGGATAGTAAAGTTTGCATATTCCTAAATAGTAATTATTGCGTATTTTACAAGGTTTGCTGTGACGCAGAAAATGTTGTTTCATTGATTAGCGTTCAAAATCCAGACTTAAGGATGGTATTACCATATTTCACGCTGTTTTCATAAAAATTCTTTCTCGGTAGAAATGAATTTAGTGATCATACTGTTTATTATGAGTAGTGTCTTTTTCCACCTGCTTTACTCTTTCACTTGATCTACGCTAACAGAATCGTCGCCGTTAAATATTTGGCAGGCGGTAAGATGTAAATAATATAGTATTAAGTTTTATAGGACGTAAATACTACATAGTCATAAATAATTCAGTAGATATATTAGTTTTGTTCCTGGTAAAATAGATAAAAACAAACTCATAAGTAAGGGAAATATTTTGGGTGGCATCACATTCTACGTAGGAAGTTAATATTTCGCCATTTCATTATTATAGTTATTGGTCAATCAATGCTCATTCATCCGTCTATTTGCATTTTAATAGCCGCCGCTGACAAGTGTTGCATTATGTACAGACTAATTTAGAGAAATTACGTTGGTAGGTGGGTAATTAAGGATTAATTTTCCATGAGCGCAACAGTGACAAGTGTCAAGACGTTACTCGTGTGCAGAGGGTAATTAGCTATTTTAGCGCCACCACTATGAAGGAGAAATCAATATTCTCGGTGACACATCATACATTATTCAGGCGGTGTCGTATGGTTTCCAAAATTATAAAGTTGTAACTGAGCTACCTACATATATACGGTTACCTTAGTTATAATTACGTCCCGTTACATGAAATATCAGTTTAGACTTACAATTGAAGACGATCTATAGGAATGCATCTACAATAAAAACAGTGCGACAAACAGCAATGCTGAATAGGCGAGGACATTTTTCAAATTACTACGGATATAAAACAGAAAATGTAATATCTGCTGAAATATTTTGTATGTAAAATTAAATTTTGTTTGTAAATTAGTTGCTTTAAATGTAACACTTTTAATGTTCCTTACAAAATGCGTGCAAACATTTGTGATTCAAAATGTCTTGCTGATTCGTAGTTTACATATCGATTTGCATCAGTATAAATTAATATTATTCTATATGTATGAACGGCTCTTTTGAATAACATTGTATTGTAATAATAAAACAACAAATTTTCATTTTAGCCCATAATAGTGATACAGATAATTGATTATGTTGTTATTAGGTATAGGTAGCTGGAAATCATAGTATTTTAGCAGCAATAAACATAATTGTGAGTGTAGTTAGCCAAATATATGCATGTCGGAATAAGTCAACTTGTATATTTGATTTTTATGTTTTTATCTGATTTTATTCTTTAAGATCGTACAGCAAAATATCAGATAAAGTAGTCGTAAGATGAAGCTGCCATGGCGTCGCACATTACTTTATTTCATATCAGATCTACTCTATATAACACACGACGACAAAGCCCCGTGGGCCGCGCACCTTTTTATTCGCAACTTATTTGTTACATTGTTGAGTACAAAAGATAATCCTCCAGCGTAATCTCTCAATTCAATCAGTTGCTGAAAACGCCAACGAATCTTTGTTGTTTCATTGGAAATGATATCTCGACAAGTTTCGATAGATTTGACGATAATCTCGTAATACCTGCTTGGGGTAAGTGAAACTGATCTGACGTTAATAATTTAATATCGTAAACGTCCTTTAAATATTTGTATTAGAAATATCAAAAGTTCCTACCCTTCTGTCACATCGCGTCAATCGAAGATACGACAATTCTTCCTAATGAAATTTCATAGATTTCGCAAAGTCACTGTTCTATACGACATTATTATTGTGGTATTATTGCATAAACCGACTGTTTGGGAGATATAGGTACAATTGGTCACAAGTTAATAGACAATTAAAAATACAACGAAAATAATGTTTATTTTATGAAAAAAACATCTAAGTTTGACTCTATATTTATATAATAAGTCAAAACACATTTGAGGGACGTCCTTTTTTCAGTGATCGGAGTAACTTTTCTTATACACATAGTTTATGGGTTGCAGAGTGACATAGGCCACTTTTCATCCCGGAAAATGCTCAGTTCCCGTGAGATTCAAACTTAGAATAACATTGTCGTACCGATTTGTTTCAAATTTGGTATGTAGACAGTTTGAATTCTAAGAAAACATCCAGCCCGTTGAGAGTCCCTTTTAAATCGATCGCTTAGAGTGAAAGATTTTTATCGTTAATTTTTTGTTCACGTGTGCGTAGGATTTCGTGTACAAAAACATGAGAATTTACGGCATTACAAAGAAATGTAAATCGAGATTAGGCCTTCAAAACCTTCCAATGGGGTAACAGGCCTGTAATTACAATATTGCATAAATTGCTACAGTAGATAGATTTCGTAATGGCGCCTCTCTTGGTCTTTACCGGGTACAAATTAAGATCGAATTACGGTTGAACCTGACGACTTTCGTGTCCCAACAACTATTTGATTAAGTCCAAACGAAACAACGCCGGCAGTTCACTAACAGGTGTAGTTTCGGTATCGCAAAATCTTATTTAATTGAATGATAACAGCCGCAAGATACCGCTCTGTTTATGTAAATTTGATTCAGTTATTAGACCCTCCACAGACGATTAGTCAGTTCTCATGAAATTTTGGAACTCTAGCTCGACGTTTCACTTTGGTTGATTTTCAAGATAATATGCGGTTGAGAAATTATGCGGTAGAGAAGACTACAAATAAAGTAAATATAAAAAAAAATTTTCTTCCTATACACCTTTCATGTAAAGAAATCCATTTTTACATAATTATTGCACCTCTTTTTTGGGTAAATTAGGAAAAACACATTTATTACGAAATAACAATAACATATTTACGTCATTCATTTAGAACCAAAATGTCTTGAATACCTATGATATTTTTAAAACATAATCATCTCAAATTGGTATGTAAACCATTTGTGATAGAATATATTCGGAAAATCAGCTCGACTCAAGCATATTCCTATTCATAACGGAGACACAAATCATACGTTGAGTTGAATAAGTTCATATACACAACGCATAACATAATACGCATAAGTACGATGTCTATGATTTATCATCTTGTAAATAGTAAATTCTCATCTAACTATTCCTGTTCTTACATTCCTCAATGAAATTTGCATTAAACCTATTCACAGGAAAATAGAGTTGAACAGTCTGCTTGGCGCCGCCATATTCAAGGCTATACAACACACGTCGGCTCAGATCACCCCTCCGTTCGTATCGCACATAAGTGGCTACGAGTTAAATAGACTCTTACCCGCACCGCACTGAACGCAACTTTCCCCACTGAATCGGGTACAATTACATTATAACTATGTACTTAATTCAATCATGTTATATACATCTGAACAGTGTTCCGAAACTTTAGGTAAATGTGTTACAAATGAAAATCAATGTAACAAAGTACCTAAATACTCACGACGTAATAACGACAAAAGGTTTTCTGGACGGTTAAGAAAAAATTCTATGCACATTGTCGGGAACATACCCATTCCCACTCAATCCCTTTCGTCAACAAGTACAAACTTACGCGGCGCACGTGCGCCCGTATCAATAGTATAACAAATAGGCTGATATTTCGTCAGAAATAACCCGAATCAAGTTTCAGTGCGAAAGCTTTTGTGTGTGGCAGGTGAAAAAGTGAGAGACTTGATTTATTCGTATACTGGCGCCCCCTATCGCCGGATGATTGAACGGAGAACGTGTTTATACATCGACCAAAGCGTGAAATATGACAACTGAAATACGCTTCGAAGTTTCTCTATTTTTAATAGTTGCCGTCTTACGATACAGGCGGCGATCTTATAAGGCGCGGGACCCGACATGACTTGCGTTTAATATTAGAAATATAGAGGCGGGACGAATACAAAAATTTGATTTATGTCAGTATTGCACGTTGTATTGTTTCATACTATCTAAGCTGGGTTATTCTGAGCCTGTCAAGTGGCTCCGTTCCGTTATGCACGACCGTATTTACACACACACATAGGTTTGTATACAAATAAGTTTTCCACTGCATATATGTTTTACCAGCACATAAAAAATGCATTAAGCAACAAGCTCATGTGAATTTATTATTATTCATACTAAATACCTAACAAGCTATGGGTGTATGTATGTTTGAAAAAGTTTGGCAAGTTTACAAATCAAAGGAGGGGTTCCACATGATCGAAGGGAGCTTAAGCACATATTGCTCGCGGCTCTATTTGTTTATCTAACATGTTGTTCAAATGCTGTCATTATTATGCCATTACCAAAATTCCGCCTTTTATCATTTTACCATACCATGTTATTTATCAGACGATATTTACTTGGTGATTTCAAGATGTTTATACATTGATTTCGTATGAGTTTCAATAAATCGACGATTGTCTCTGAACAAAAAATTGAAATAACAAAGACAACTAATAAACTCAATTTACGACTTACGTTCTCAATTTATACGTACAAGTTACAGCTATGAAAACACAACAATAAGTACGTCCGGCTCACAAAACCGTCCCTCGGCGTAATAAATTAGGAATAGGCACAATCAGGCCAGTAAACTAAAATCCATAAAATCCGGCACAATGAACTTGGCCTACGGCATTACCGCGTGCAAGTAATAGGGTACTTGCTATAATATGTGTGGCTGAGTGTCGACAGCCGATATTGACTTTGATAAACGACCGTCAGTGTCGCCCTACAAGAAGCCACGTCATATACTTTGGTGCATTGCGGTCTACATCTTTTTTATGGAAATGAATTGCTAAAAACTTGCAATACAACTGACTTAGTACACAAATTAAAAGAACACAACGTAAAGTCTATCAACTGATCAAAATATTGACGTTTTCTAGCCTGATTCCTTTCATTCTATTTTAATATTCAGTATAATGAGAACATGGTTTACGTTTAATAAAAATTATTACATAGGCGTTTTAATTTGAATGATTTTTCTGTGATGTACATATGTATTTATCCAGAGTAATATGTACATGAGTCATAAATAATTCCATTAGATCACACAAGGTTCCCCCTAAGGTGTGTTTTATCATTCTAAGCGGAAATTTGGATATAGCCCTGATATCTGAACAATCATTCTATAACACTACAATTAAGCTGCATAATCTAAATGTAAGGAATTAAATTAATCTCTACCATTTCCTATTATAGCAGTGGTGGAAAATATTATAGGCCTCCGTAGTAAAAAAAACCTATCACAATCTTCGAACCAAACAAAAGTAACGCGAGCATTGCTGTCTTACTGCAAAAATTATATTATTACCTACGAACTTTCACAATGGGTTCCTTCCATCGGTTATGTTACCAACCCTACCCTTGTTTACACTCTATCCGCGTAGGTTTTATGACTACTAACGTGATATTACGTCCAACAAGAGTACTTATGGTAGTCCTTTATTTGTCTGATACAGTGTATTGCGCATAAGTGGGATATTGTAAGTGTACGCAATCGTATAGCAATCATAATCACTTGTTTTTTTACACTTATAAGATAAATAATAAACTTTTTATCAATTTTCACGTTCACTTAGGAGTTCTATGTATATGCCTACCACGTGCATATATGTAATTATATTACGAAAAATAAAATAAAACGAAATAATTTTGTTATTTGCAAATAAGTCAAGGGATAATGCATATCTAATATGTGGCTTAAGTTTCATATCTATACCAATATACGAGTATAAAGCTGAAGAGTGTTTGTTTGTTTGTTTGTTTGTTTGTACGCGCTAATCTCAGGAACTACCCATTCGAATTGTCAAACTACTTTTATGTTGGATAGTACATCTATCGAGGGAGGCTATAGGCTATATAACATCACGCTATGACTAATAGGAGTGGAGCAGTAATGATAAATGTCG
>DWGJ01003385.1:0-13470 GCA_018246895.1 Aspitha aspitha aspitha | reverse complement strand
TGTATGTGTGTGTCAAATGAGTGTGTCAAATGCATGGTAGTGTGTGTAATGTTTTATTTATTGATTTAATGTACTTTTTAAGCATTATTATTGAAAAATATTAGCGTTCTGCACTTCTCCTACACACAAACTATAAGTGTGCCAAATTTCATATTCCTCCGTGCGCGCAATTATCGTAAAAAGGGGTCCAAAGTTTTCGCTTCACGTATTAATATATAGATTATAATTATTATTTCTCAGTATAGAACTGTTCTTGGATACATCGCTGTGAATCCAACTGGATTTCTTGCATTGTCTTCGCTCCCGCGAACTACCTACACTTGCAATAAAAACTATTATAGTTAAATTTACGAGTGTTCACGTTTTATTGCGTTTCTCGTCCTGTTATTTTATTTGTGTTACACGCTTTAGAAATAGGCGGTTTTGTTCACAAACAATATCGTTACACTTTTTATTGGCCGGTCTCAAAATAATCGTGTCTATGTTTTAAAGTTTTAGTTTTCAACATTCTTCACGAGATTGTTGTTTCGTGGATAATAACGGATGTTCTGTCATCAAATCCTTGATGGTTTTATTGTTTTCTGGGAAATTTCCAAGTTTTCTTAAAGCTTCTATTTTATGTCTGAATGATATATATGAGAAAAGGTCGAGGCAGAGACAGATAGAATCGTTGCATTCATAAACTTAAGCCTTTCATTGAAGCCTAATATATTGAAGTATACAACAACAACAATACCACCACGCCAGCTCCCCAAAATGGTAGGCAGAAAGCAGCGAGTGCCAAATATCTCTGTCCTTACAAACCTGCCGTGCTTCGTCTGCATTCATCACTCTCTTCTTGCATACACGCTGTATATACGTAGTATGTATAATATAATATAGATTTTTTTGTAGAAATTCAGGGTGAAAACTGCTGACAGTATGGTGCTCATCGAAACGCCCAGCCTGTTGAATCTTGGCAAATCCGTGACATGCCACCCCTGACTTGGCACATGTAACTCGGCTGTTTAGAAATATCGTGCAAGCATTTTACAATCCGTAACGTGATAGTCAATTTTCATTTTTATTGTAGCCAGTCACTTTGTGAAAGTTGTAAATAAAGAAAAGCTTCTTGTACATGATGCCCATACGGGTCGCCTGTCATAAGCAGGCTGAAGACCACAGTTTATACTCGTATCGTTTGGCTAATGCGGGTTTGGAGACTTTACCTACAAGCATTATGGAGAACAATGACAGTTCACACTAACAGCCCTTATTCTGATAGGAGTCGGTTACAGATGTCCATGGGCGGCAGCAGCCTCTTAAGACTGCCGCCTGCTCGTTTGCTACTCTATTCTAATAAAAAAATGAAGTGTGCACAGTTCTTTAAGAAAATTTTTCAGGATACAATGCTCTCTTGCAATGAATCAAAGAATGCACTCTCGGAAGGTCAATCACCTTTCCGACTTTTTTTGCTATGAAGTTTTCTTATTCTAACTCAGTATTCAACGCAATAGACTCGTCGAGTTGTTAAAAGAAAACACAAAAGAACGATCACGTCACTATAGCGACATAATAAGAAATCGCAAAACAGATGTGCCCCAAAATCTAGCCAGCTTCGCAAAATTCAACTTTACGCCGACCCAATACGGTTCATGTTGCAGTGTATAAATCTGGTCTTTGATGTTAATAAACTGAACTGTAATGTCAAATAAAGTGCCTGAAACAGTAAACTTTATCTACATACTTTACATTCCCGAAGAGAACTCTTCAAAGCGAGACATTGTGACGTAAACGATCTGGGTGTTACGTGATTTAAAAGATTAACATTGTATATAAATGAAGATTTGGCTGTAACGCAACGGTCTGTTTATCTCTTTCCGTCTTGCTGTTTCCCTCTCTCTCTTCATACCTGTCATTATGTAGCTTTGCTTACATTATTTTATTTCAATTTGAACATGTAGTAGAAAGAAGCAATTAATTAAGTGTTCTAAGGACTTTTAGCTGACCGGATTGTTCTTTAGTTTAATTTTTTTCTAGCCTACATATCTCTCTCCCTCTACTAATCTGTACATAAATCCCTCTCAATCTACTGGTATATGTTTATCATTAAAAGTATTTAACAATTGCATATTTTAATGATGGTCTTTGCAACACCACGCAAATCAATATGTTTCATGAATCCTGTACAAATGAAGCCGGAGAAACATTTCAATATCACTTTTCACTGTACACAAGTATCTTGTTATTGGAACGTATAAATATTAATTTGAACAAAACAGATAAATCGTTTGAGTTTCTGATAACTTCCTTGAACTAATGTTTTCATTGAAAAATGGAACAGAAAAATATGATTTCTCCATCCAAAACTGTTCCATACTAGGAAGTTTTCCGTCAAAATTTCTTAAGAAACATTGCTACGCTACTGAATTGGCTTTTGTTTATGTGTTTCTTCATGACAGTAACGAAACAAACTCTTAGGTACATATGTATTTTGTTAATGAGAACATCAATATAACTAACAAGTTTAAGAAGTTGCGGGCAGACTGAGATTAATATTGTGTTTCGAAACGCGAACACTACAGAATATTGTTGTTTCAAACTATTCCAAAACCATTGCATGTTTAAAGGTTGTATACCCCTTTGACCGAGGTTGAAAACATTAATTTACATTTCGTATTGGAGTTGATAAGATGTGGTGAGCTTTTGAAGCGCTTTGGTCTGTGAAATTAAGCAAAATTTATTTTGTCTCAATCCGCGAATTTTACATTTTGGTGTATATCCACATGTAACATACATGGATGGCGATCATTCTTCAATATGGCAAACTATCTTTAGATATAAAGACATAGGCTGCACAACCTGTCGTCACGTGTGCAGTATACCACGTCATAAGTATACCAAAGGCAAGCAAGAATGACAATGTATCTGTGACTGACGTCTGTTAGGATCAGTCTTGATAGGAGTTGGTTGCAGCTGTCCATAGGCGGCAGCGGCCACTGTGGCTGTTACCTGGTCGTTTACTACTTCACAAAAAACAAAACTTGGTCGTGCATCAATAGTGGCCAATTTTCACAAGGGTTTTCTCGTAGCGGAGAGCATGCTACCCAGTCCATCTTCTTGCTATAGCTAACAGCAGCAATGTTAATGATGTAACAATGTTAAGCCTCAACTGAGTCCTGAATGGTGACTTGAAATACCGGTGTAACATATCTGCCAAATCGCAGCCAGCGTTGTTAAGGTCTAAAACCGCTATCAGAAGAGAACTGCGGATGACGGATGGTAGGGTTGGGATGGTAAATGGATACTTATTTATATCGTATGGATGGAGAAATATTAGTGTCGTTTCACGAGGCATCTCACATTTATTCTCACACTCTCTCCCACATTTGTCTCTCATACATACATAATGTAAAACGTCCGGAGCATTCACTAGGAGTGGGTTTACGTTGAAGTGATCAATGCATCGGCGCTACAGTACTGAACAGTTACGGTTGACCTGAATTCGGCTTCCAAAATGCTCGCTGCAATTAAAGATATTACACGTTATTACGGAATATTGGTATAATAAATTATCTATTTTTTATTTTATATAGGTACGAGTACATACAGCTTTTAGTCTACTTTGGGGAACAGTGAAGGAAATGGTTTTTGAGAGAAATAACATTGTCATTGTCGTTATGGATGTCAACATCATTGTCATTATCATTATCATTGTCATCATCATTATTATCATTATTAGACGGCATTAGTCCAATACTGGACATAAAGATCTTTCAAAAAGCGCACTGAACGCATTCTTGGTCTCTCCTCACAAAATGAACAAGTAAAACATTTTGTTGGAATTTGAGCTTAAAATTGCGAGTTTGGACTTTATAATCACGAATACGATAGGTGTGCATAAATTATATGCACTGTGAATTTCAGTTTTCATTTTATGGGTGAAAAACAATGAATTGGCTGCGATAATTGTAAGCCATAAAACGCTGGATCGATTTATTGGAAACGCGCCAACAAGACCCCTACTCTCCGTTTATTCGTATTAAAACTTAGTTACTAGAACTCGAAGAGAATAGGGGAATATTCCAAAGGTTTCCTGGTAACTGCCCTTTACTAGCTGGACAGGTGATAGAAAAACGAGAATGTCTGATTACGATTAATTCATTTAAATAAGTTATATTTCGGAGTATCTTGCACCGCTACTTAACAATAACAAGAACCAAGTGACCAAATTAGTAGCACCGCGACACGGTGCTACTAATTTGGTCTTGAAGACAGATTAGACACGAAGAAGACACGGGATGACTAGTATTCGTAATGGTAGTAGTAGAAGTAATAGTAGTAGTAGCAGTAGTAGTGGTAGAAGTAATTAATCGGTTATCACTAAAGTCCGCTCACCAGAAATTAACCTGATATAATTTCCATCCGTCTCTGTCTTACAAAAAATTTGATTTCCTATTTTACTATCGAGAAACGTTAGTCATTTTCACGAATATTATTATTTCAAGAATATCTAAATCATTCGCTTTCACGTAAAGAAGAATTTTTAATATGATATATTGAAATAGCGGATATTCACTCACTTCAGTGGGCGCTTGTGTTAAAATTGGACAATTTATTTAGTGAACAAAATTAGCTTTCATTGTACGAGTATACTCTTACCGGAATTCCTGTGATGAAAATAAATGGTTTGATAATAAAAGTAGACATCGGCTTCTCCAGCCATTAAATTTTCGACAATAAAAGTTAGTTTTTTATTAGCAAATCGGATATATGTTCTCCTGTTCTTCGGTCTTCAAACAGTCACATTCTTTCTTTCTTAGCTTCCTCAAAATCAAATCGGCGCTATTTATAGGATAATAATTTTTACAAGCCTTATCTTTTAATTACGCTAAAGGTTTTATTGTTTCACTACTGGATACGTGACTTCTTTTACAAGGAGTCTTCTCACACATTTGACAACTCCAATTCGTGCAGGTGTCCTTACAACTTAAATTAAGTCACTACTGCTAAATAATCAAATTTACTTCAACGTTATAGCTAAAGATATGTCCTTTGGATTTAAAAACTGGAATCCCAGCGTGAGTGACCCAAATTCAATACATACGCCACCATTGCTTAAACGAGTTCAATGTTCATATTATTACATTTCAGGTAATGGCTATATTCCCACATCGAGTCTGAGGGAAATTTTGGCCGCTTTGGATGACCAGCTCACTCCAGATCAGCTGAATGAAATGATAGCTGAGATCGATACCGATGCGTCGGGCACCGTTGACTTCGATGGTACGTGCTATATGCCTAACTTTTGTTCAACAACGAATATATTCCTTAATTGTTGTTTAATAACCAAGAACATTTAGAAACAACTTTAAAACCGATAACTTTCCATACAATTTTTTATACTCCTTTTGTGCTTAAGGGTGGAATTTCCGAAATTCCTTTTTCAGTACTCACACTATAAAAAGAAGCACGGTGCAAATTTTCAAGTTTCTAATCCTAGTAGTTTGGGCTGTGCGTTGATATGTCAGTCAGTCATATTAGGTCAGTTTTCCTTTTTATAAACTTACATAAGAAATGGAATTTACAACAAAGTATAATTTGGGAAGTACGCAACAAAGGTGATTAGCACGGAACATTCAAGGAATGATTTTAGAAACAAATTTTCAGAAGCGATTCTGAGTGAATTACCATATTGAGTCAGTTTCAGTAATATGTAGTATTATTTTTTGCGTACAAAGTGCCTATTCACTGTTGTTTTGATTTGAGTTTGTATACATCTGTTACCGATTTTCTCTATTTATCAAATGCTTTTTGTTAATAATTTCAGAATTCATGGAGATGATGACCGGGGACTAAGCGACCTCTGCGGCCAATTTCAAACAAAAAGTCATGTTATAGTCAATCATTGCAATAAAAGGTAGATCTAAAGTAATTTTACATTTTTTTCTTTGTCCAAAATTTTTGATAGTCCTATCGTTATATGTATTATCGATTGTACCAAATATAACCCGTATTTTGTTGTATATGTTGCCCCCAGATGGACAAGCTGCCTATTCGCCCTCTCACTGTAACAATAACATTGCCCAGTTTGTGTTTACACGTATGGAATGACAATAATTCCAATTGTATTCATAAACATTGGAAGGGGAGTGTAAAAACAAGTTCTATAAAAGAAGGATCTAACATTCAAAGCGCCCGTCGTTAGTATACATAGTTAATGCTTTAAATCGAACTATTTTGAATGTGTTTTAAATTTTTCATCGTATTGAAATTTTGAAACTAACGAACGCTGCGCTCAAAAAACACAAAATACAAACCGCGCGCAATGTGAAAGCTCCAGATTCGCGCTGCGGTGGGTTTTGTGAATGGGACCGGTTTTTTTAATTAAAAATTTCCACACTTCACATTTAGAGGAATAAAATTTGATGGCGATTTTACAAACTGAATGCAGCGGAGTTAGTGCAGGCGCAAGACCTAAATTTAATTTGGGCAAGGTATATTTCGCGAATACATTACATACATTTCTCAGATGGTGCAAGAAGGGTTTATATAAAGACGCAAGGCCCTTTGTACCGCAAGGCCTTGGGTCTGGAGTAAATGACACTAGGAAAATCTCTAGATGTATTCGACATTTTGATGATTACTAATTAAACAATGATTTTTTACATGTCAGTTACGTGTGGGTTGTTTTGATAAATTTAACAGTATTATTAAAAATGAATGTTGAGTCTTTTTTGCATTAAATGGTAAAGCATTGCAATTCACTGTTAACAATTCTACCTAAAATATTGCCAGATTTAAACACAAACACCTAACTCCGTTTAAATAAGAAAGTAGGTTGAGAATTCTACTGGTGTATGAAATAAATATCATATAGAAAGGACACGGAAAATATAAAAGAGCATTCAGAAGACCGTGAAATTTTACGCTAAGAGGCCCGAATGCCGCTTGCGGTCTGAAAGACCCTTATTCACGGCGGCATGAGTTTTTTTAATAGAAAGCGAAATATATTCAAATTACGCCCGCGCGCAAATGTTCTACTTTATATCATTTCTACACGAATTTTCCGTATTTTAACTAGCACACACACATAAATACATTCGTATTATCATGCCTATTTACCATAAGAGTAGGCAGTACCAGGAGAGTACGAGAAATTGATATCAACCCAGAAGATTTTTAGACAATATTGTACAGTTTAGTTCCCTCGTAGATGCGGTAAAAATAATATTTTCATAATCATATTAATCGTTTAGTAACAAATTTATTCGTGTTTGACTTATAGAAAAATGTTTATTTAATGACTTAAGAATTTAAATTAATTATAATTGTAAGTGAACCGGTGCAGAATAGAATATTTTAACATATTTTTACATGTATCTCTATAAAATTGTAACCGCATCCCACCAAAATTTGAATTTGAAAAAGGATTTCCGCCAGCTGTCCTAACAACCGTCTCCGCCTTTTCTATCATGAAACACACAAACATATCCGTTTTCGGATATGGCATTTCTATTTCTTTTTACATATTTCGTTTCGGATATTCAAATTATACGTTACACATGTCTCATGGGGAAAGGAAAAGGTTTTTTAGGGTTTTTACCTATGAAAACTCGGACATCTTTGTGGACCATTTTGTGTTCTCGATAAGGCTACATCAGCCCTCCGTGGGTCCCTTACACTAAATGCGCGCCCTGATTGAGTATTAGCGATTTTGAAGGTGTATTTAAATATAAGGTAAATTAAAACTCGTAGACCGAAAAGTTTTTGAAACAGTCCACAAGCCCCCGTTAAGATTTAACGACTGGTATTTTACTATGTCACCATAACCCATGATTAACTTCATCTTCCAAAGACGGAAAGGGCTCTGAAGTAATAGGGTTACATAAATAAATGGTGGTTGTTAAGTTTACCAATCATTTGATAAATGCAAGCGCAAGGAACAAGGGTGTTAAGCAGATATTTATTAGACGCAATGCCTGTTTTTTTGGCACTAATACACAAGTGGATTAATTGTAATTATAATTATATTTATAATTTGCCAACAAGTGAAGAGTGAATATCTTGTCTTATTGAAACATTTTAATGTGAAAAAAAACTTACAAAAAATGCCATTCTCAATAGCATTTCCAGTGAAGAAGAAAAAATGCATATTCCAGCTAAATATCTGAAAATGTGAGGCGATAAGGAAACGATGATACTGAGGGGAATAGTTAATGAGAGAGCTTCATTTCGGATAGTCGAGAAATGGTTGTAGCACACTTGCGATTCTGTTGCGACTTATAGGGCGTTTCCACCAGGGATGAGCGGGCGATCCTGTCGCGACTTATCGCGCTGGTCTACAGCCGACCGTTTAGTGTGTCCGCGGAGACATTTCTTTTGCATCTCTTTCTACCTCCAATCAACGTAGTTGTCGATTCATATGTAGGAAGATTGTTGGCAATTATTATCTAAGATACGACGCATTCAAAATTAGTTTTTAAAAGAACAAATACGTTTGAAACTGATCTCCAAATTTACAGTTTTATTTCAAGTCAAATATAATTTATTATTTGCTATACGCACATTTTGCTGTGACGCTAACAAATACATGATAGTGACATGTCAAACATTTTCTTTTTTTTAAATCTAGTTACTATTATATACACAACCGATCGCACAGCTAATTTGAATTTTATCTTCACACAATACTTCACATTAAAATCGCACAAATCTAACGGCCGCCCGTCTGTGTTAAACTCAAAGATGGAATTTCACACTTTGGGGCGAGGCAAGACTCGCTGTAAATGTAGGTCACTGGGTCACAGGACAATATTTACATAAACCTGCCCCGGCAAGGTTTACAGATAAAATCCCCACCTATTTATAAACAGGATCAAACCTCACCGTTTTTTGCATGAGTACCGTTCGTAGATTTAGTTTTCTTGTACAACTAATTCGAATGCACTTTGCATTTCTGAATTTTGGGTAAACCACCCCGCAATTGACGTGAATAAATCCAGAATATCAATAATCAAATTTGAATACATATATGTATATGTATTCAAATTTGATTATTGATATGTTGATCACAACACAAGTTAAAAATTGTATATGTACGGCGGAGTATAAATAAAGATAAATATTCTTTGAAATCACATTTAACAGGAACTTGGATTTCCGACTTTACTTCATACGAACCATATTTGGTTTTCGAATTGCGTTATCCTTACGCTTATTTCCGGTACATGATTGTAGATCCCTTTCCCATTAATACCATATGTAATAATATATGACCCCAATAGCCCCACGTGTTCTGATATCATATAAAGGAGTCATATTTAGCAATGTCTCACTGTTTCTAGCAGTTGTCGTGTTAGTTTGTACCTTACCTTCATCCTTCGCTTGACTGTCTCTCTACGCAGGTGATAAAGAGGCATCTACGCTAAAACAAACTACATCAAAACGCAGATGACTCGTGACAAAATATTTGGCAATGATTTTTGGTAAGAATTTTTAAGCAATTAATTTGGCTATCGATAAACATTCCATAGACACTGTTCCTGAAATTTTAATTATTATTGTTTAAATAAATATTGTTATTGATTAAATAAACACAAAAATCACTGCCGACCAAAACAACCAACCAAATCAAACGATCGATAATGTTCAGGCGTGATAAAGCGTCAATACTGACTGTCATTACCTGACTTACACTCCTAAAGCTACTGGTGCTAGCGCTCCGGGCCTGCAAGAAGAAACATTCGTTTCTATACACCAAGCACACAGCATTGTAACAACGACCGAGAAGATTTGACATGCTGTTCAAGTGTTTAGAGATAACGTGGTCACATTTTCTATTTAGACGAATGAAGTTTTGAGACATATTCGTCAATGCTATGAGTGTTCTTTACTTATATGGCGGCACAGGGCATTCAACGGCGGTATTAAACAGAGTATTCAAACCAAGGGCATTTGAATGTCACATGAAATTTGCCATAAACTCTCTACACTGTTTCAAACCTTTATTTCAAACCGCCGTTTGATACCGTGTAGCATAGCTTTTATTTAAATTTTAATCCTTTTTTTAAATTTCGATTCAAGATACCGGTGGTTGGGATATTTAAAAATGGAATCAGGGTACAAAATCTTCGTTTCAAATCACTACTTCGATTTTATAACGGCGGTTACGAAACTCCTACCCCATGTCCCACCACATTGAGACTATTAAAATCACGGTTACACGTATTATGGCTCAATAAAGTTATTCAATAAAACTGTCAGTTTACAGCCTAAGAGATAACCGTAAAATTTAACGCCGAACCTAAAGACTTAAAAGGAGGAAGCGTTTTCTGAAAATGTAGCTCTTTTCATGTCGTATAAAATTTAAAGTCAGCACATGGATTTTCCGTGAGTGTGCGATATTTCACGGCAAGGCTTGGTAGTCTCCTAAATTTATGCATGGCTCAGCGTAAAAATTCATACCACTTCGAAAATCAATAATATCGGGAACTTGACATAATATATGATTAAAATAGGTGTATGAATCTTCTCAGCGAAGTGAAATTACAAGCTTGCAAGAGATTGAAAACAAATTACACATTTTATTAATATCTCAACTGAAGTAATTAGAAGTCTAAGGAAATAAACACTCTATGACAGGCATTTATCAAAGCCATGGAAACGAAATAAAATTCACCATAGTTTTTACCATTCATAAAGGTGAATACTTCTAACTATACACCTATACGAATTGACTGACCGAGGTACCTAAATCTCAAAAAATCTTAGTTGATTATGATATTTCGATTGCGAGTAAAAAAAAATATTTCCATTTATAATTCCACTTCCCACCTTTTCGTATGAAAGACCCAATACGGATAGCGGTGAAACTAACAATGTAATATGAATAAAGTAAAACTATATTGGGTATTACTGTACCGGTCAGTGTTAGATATTTCCACAGACAACCAATGTCTAACCGCAGAATGTCGTAGACTAATAAGACTAATTTGCAATTCTAAGCGATCACGATTGCCTCCGTCTAATATGTGATGTAACACCGCTGACCTGAACGAAGCCATACATTTCGATACCCGCAGTAATAGGTTCTTAAGCGTTAAGATAACATGTAAGTGACCGTATAATTTTGTAAAGAGAATATTAAATGTCGCTTGTGGCATCTTTGGGGACAAAATTTCATTATAGACTGTACAATATGGCGATGACAGCGTCAGATTTAATAATTTTGAATAGTTCCAAAAGGGCGTGACCGTTTCGATTATAACGTTTCATTGACTTTAAATAATAATAAATAATTCAATGCCAATCAATTGTTATAACAAAAAACGATAAATCCACTGTAATTGTGGATATTGCTCCATATTACCTAAAAGATAAGGAGATTATGAAACGAAGATTTTTGTTAGTGTGCGTAAATAGTAATAATTTAGAAATTATTATAAACATTCGTGTTAGGTGCTAGTAGTAGTTGAAGAAAATGCAATGTTCAGCGACCACGTTACCCTAAAAGGAAAACATTGTGCAGAAACGTGCCCAGCAGTCAGGAAGGAAGAGAATCGTGCAGCATATCCAACCTTATTGGTCTGGTACACAGAACATTAATATAGATGTAATATGCACATTTAGTTGGTGTTGCATTTGAAACTGCTAATCATATTAACAATCGTACAGATAACGAGGAATTTAAACAATTAGCAGTCGTTTCAAAGGCAACACCAAAAACATAGAACAAACGGTTCAATTATGCAAGCATTTTCATTGTGTCAAATAAAGTATCGGAAAACAGTGTAGACTCCAGTAGTACCAACAGAGAAAAGCTAGACAGAGATGCAACGTAGGTACACAAGTGACTCTTTACAATCGTTTCTATCACAATTAGATCCGATTTGACAATTAGAAATTAATTGCTGATTTAATTCTTATTTGTGATTTGAAATGAAACTTTTTTGTATTTGATTTATAAATTGAAAAGAGTCCTTGAACTGCTTTCATAGAAGTAATATAGGGTATTTATGTACACTCATTCTCGTAGCTATTCAGTACTGAACAATGTTTATGAGGAATATTATTAGAATTTATTCATAAGGCGACTCATACATGGCGTACTTATTGGTTCAAGATTAAGTTTGAGGTTACGTAATAATAGATGTACAGATGATAAGACTTACGATGATTACGAATCGCGTTACTTACAGGAGATTAGCAAACTAATTATTTATGTAAAATATGATCTAAAAAAAAATATGCATAATATTCATGAAATAAAATACATATTCGTTATATTTGTAAGTGCAACGCATTAGAACTGAAATAAGAAAGTGGATCCAAAACTGTTAGTTACAAGTTCTAAAGTACAACAATTTTAAAATTAGAAAAACATGTACAGTCATGTACTAATCGCCTTCGGTTTGATTCAACGAGAGCAGCACAGAGAAAACGGTACAATCACTCACATAAAAGCAGTTGGAACATTGAAAGCATCTGCCAATACAATCAGCGACACCGATTATTTACAACAAATACGAGTATATTATCTGCGTTACATTGAACACATCGGCTGATGTCAGAGTGCAAATGGTGTGTTATGGCATTCGTTTGTTCGTGTTCGAGCGTTACTTTGTTTATACCGTACGGCGAACGCGTCACCTGTAAAACACTTAGGAATTATACAAAAGGGCCACATTATTACTCAATTATAATGGCGTATTAAATACATGAAAAGAAGAATTCATTTATAACTTAAACATAACTTAAACATAACTTAATCATAGATAACTTAAACAAAATTATTGTAACAAGAAATTTATAATAAATACTAGTGCACCTGACCACGTGTTGCCGTGGTGATAATTATGTTGAATCATATAATATGTCAAATGTGTCACAATCCCCGTACCATGATGTCCGACTAAGTGTTGTCCTATAAGAAAAAATCCTATCTTTTATGTTGGACCAAATAATAGATATATACAAAATTTCAATAAGATCGGTCAGTGGTTTCGGAGATTAGCGCAAACGAACATCGTGATATGGAATTTTTATATATACATATAAGAGATTTGCCCTGCAGTACCGAGATGAAATGTTATAAAAATCTCTTATTTATCCAGTTAGTAAAATAATAAAACAACAAATATACACATTATATAACCAATGTCTGTAAGAATGTTTGTTCCACGAAAATAAATAGTTGCTTTATAGTTGCAAAGCGAGCTTGAAATTCCCTTAAGGTTTAATTGTAACATTCAAAATAAAGTTACGCAAATATTGATTGCTTGCGGATTCTGTTTTCGCAGATGTACGGATACTACATAGGCTATTGTAACATAACTATATATATGTATATGTAAATATATATATGTATATACTTTTCGTATCTATACGTATTTTGAAGACACACGAATATTCAATTTTTTTTATATTTTTCATAAAATGTCTCCGTTTTTATTTCTACTACTAAGTGGTAGATGCCGCCTTAGTAAGTCT
>DWGJ01003384.1:0-13472 GCA_018246895.1 Aspitha aspitha aspitha | reverse complement strand
AGTTTCATTCTGACGTACAAAAAGTATTCATAAGAATCTATTTTGAATAAACAGTATTTGAGTTTGAGTTTGAGTTTACTTACCATAAATCTTGTTACCTGTTACGTCAAGCATTTTCATTAGTTTAACAGCTATAATTGTTCATATTTGTACATTGTAATAACGATTTGCGTTGTTTTTCATAGTGAATTTTACTATAGCTAATTTCCAAAATGCCATTTTGTGTTACATTTGGTAATCTGTGCGAATATTCCGTCAGCTGGCGAAGCTCCGTTTCGAGTCTCTTACGTAGCGGCGTTATTACTTTTGATTTTACATCTATTATTACAGTCCTTTCTTATTTTCCAATACGTGTGGTTACACCATTAAATAAGAGAATCGCAAGACGTTACAAGGGTTATTAGTTTCTCTCAGTCTGTAAATTGTTAGTATAGTTGAGCAAAGAACATCATTGTAATAAGCCCTTAAAAACAAATAATCACTGTCCCAAGAAATGTGATTATGAATGGAAATTACGGTGTTCACACTTAAAAACCGCTCAATAGCTGGCGATTTCGAAACCTGTACTTGTATTAGTGTGAAGTTACGATTGCTACCCTTAAGCCAGCGGTGCTCAAAGATTACGCCGGCCATTTGTGAATACTGGCCCTAATGACAGCAACGCCAACGTCTTTGTGCTGTGCATTTCACAAGTGGCAATCGTCAAAACATTTATCAAGGAGTAATAAAGCACTTTCGGAAACTAATGGCCCAGTACGTGTAACGGCATTCTAAGATACGAATGATAAGGTTTTCGCGTCATTAAGATGTAATACAACATTAAATGCATTCAGCGATCAACGTGAAGTTTTGCAAGGTGTCCAATGTCACGACGCAACTCTGGGAACAATCAGACGTTTCATTGACGATGACATTAAACCTCTGTAGTCACGTAAACCGACGAGAATCCAAAATTACACAATTCTATTTTACAGCCATTGTGAGCTGCTAATGCTGCTAATTTTAATACCAATTTTATTTCGAGCAACTGAAATACCATTTGTCATTTTCTCCTTTCTGTCTTCGTGTGCGACCAGGATTTAAAGGCTTATGTGAGTTTTAGTCACAATTCTCATAAACAACTTAATTATTTGTAGTTAACATAACAATTATCATTCGTCGCATCGTACATATTTTAATTGGACAATACACATTACTGTAATACCTACGAGTACGTGGAACTATTGCGTAGTTCTGTTCCCGCTTGTACACTATTCATGAATTAAGTTCAAAGGCAAGAGGAATCTGTACAGCGTTGTTACATTGTCGCTAAACAATCGTTTAATGACGGGCTAGTTTCCCCAAAGATTGAGACCGCATTCATTACAACAATTTCCCCATTAAGTGCGTTGCGAAAACCTCGAAGCCGGCGCGTAGCTCTCACGCGATGTCATCTAAGAGTCATTGTGTCAAGGGGAAGAAATTAAATATGCTAATAAATTCGTCCAATCAGATTATAGCTCAGCCTAATCCAATTGTTTATAAGACGTCATAGGCTTACAAAATAACATAATTGTTATTGTACTATCACACCAGTTCCCTGACTGGTTGGGCAGAAAACTATTTACTTATAAACGCTGGTTACGAAAACTCTTGACTCCTCCATAATCTGGGTTATTTGCACTATATAATACCTTAATAATTATTTCTGAAATGCTAGTAGGTACCTACTTAAAATTTGGATATCAATAAAAAATAATTATTGTAAGTGTACTTGACAAATATTTTTCAATACACCTAATGTTACTCTTAAGTTATTGCATTCCCCTGACATGTGCATACAATCTCAAATAATCATCATCACGACATCTCACGACTAATCGGCTACACTTTTGTTCTATAGTTTAAAATTTCTTCTGTTTCAGTGCTACTAGCAGTAGTAGTGGGCCAAAGTGGATACGAATATAACAAGCCTGGAACGCCCTTCGGTCAAGGCACTTCTCCGAGCCGTCCTGGATATGCTCCAAATCCAACAAGCGGCTACCCAAACTCACCCACATCACCCTCTTACAATCCTCAGAATGAGTACTCCGGTTCAACACCGAGCTATACATCCGGACCAACAAATTACCCATCCAATAACCAAGGCTACTCTGACGGGAATCAGCGCCCTCAAACTTCATATCCTGGCCAGGGCGCAGCTTACCCAGGACAAGGACCAAGCGGCCCTGGTATAGGCAATTTTCCAGGCCAAGGCGGCACCAACTATCCAGGGCAGAACTATCCGAACCAAGGCGGGCGACCTGGTGATGTGCAAGGGTTTGGTCAAGGCCCGTCTGGACCAAATTTCGGAAGTGACGGTGATTCCGGTGCTTATGAAGGTGGTGACTACTCAGCCATTCCTGGAGAACCCGACAAAGATTATCCCGTCTTATCTACTATTCCAGAAACTTCTTTCAGATGCGATGCTCAACCTTATCCTGGATACTACGCCGATGTGGAAGCTAGATGTCAGGTGTTTCATGTTTGTGCAAACAATATTACATATGACTTCCTCTGTCCCAATGGCACTATATTTTCTCAAGAAGTTTTTGTCTGCGTCTGGTGGAACCAATTTGATTGTAACTCAGCACCAAGTCTGTATGGGCTTAATGCTAACCTTTATGATTACACTATAACTGGATCTCAAGGATTCCCAAATCTCGACTTTACTCAAGGCCCGCAAGGTCCTGGTAGTAACTTCCCCGGTGGCTCCGGTCCTAAAGGGCCATCTCCCATATATCAAGGAAGTACTGGTCCCCAAGGACCATCGGCTGGCTATCCGGGAGATAACGGCCCACAAGGACCAGCGAGCGGATATCCTGGTTCTACTGGCCCCCAAGGGCCATCAGCTGGCTACCCAGGAAATACAGGCCCTCAAGGACCATCTACTGGCTATCCTGGTAGTACTAGACCCCAAGGACCATCATCTAATTATCCTGGTTCGAGGCCGCAGGGACCCTCTACAGGCTATCCAGGATCCTCAGGACCTCAAGGACCATCCACTGGATATCCCGGTGCACCAGGATCTCAAGGACCATCGGCTGGATACCCTGGATCCTCCGGACCACAAGGTCCTTCAGCTGGCTATCCTGGAAGTTCAGGACCACAAGGACCATCAGCAAGCTACCCTGGAAATTCAGGACCTCAAGGACCATCAACTGGCTATCCTGGGAGCTCCGGCTTACAAGGACCCTCGGCTGGCTACCCTGGTAACACAGGAGCGCAGGGACCGGCAGCTTCATATCCGACCGGCTCATCAGGGCCTTCCTATCCAGGCTCTGGGTACCCATCCCAAACTCAGGGAACAACAGGCTCCCAAGGACCAAGCTACCCTGGTTCACAAGGCCAATCAAACTACCCCAGTTCAAGGCCAGGCGGGAGTCAAGGATACCCATCAGGCAAACCATCAGGCCCTGATTTCCCAATTGGACGACCTCAGGGATCAGGCGACAACGGTTTTCCAGCACAAAAACCCAACAGGGAATATCTTCCGCCTAGAAATTAACAATCGTTGCCCTTTCATTGAATAATAGCATGCTTAAAAGACTTAAAATAATACCTACCTTAAAATAATACCTATAAGCTGTAGTCTTCGTCTAAAGTAAGATATACTCGTAGCCATTTCATAATTAGAGCAATCTCAAAAAGTGCATTATTTGGACGAACAAATATGATTATTTATGCTGTGTGTCAGAATTTTGTGTAGTCGCTCTATAGTATTGTGTTTAATATTAGGTCTGGCTTACACAATCACATGTAAGAAAATTATCGAATGATGCGCGCTAGACAATCAGCGTTTGATACCGCCCCAGACTATTTTGGACCTTTTTTTAAACTGCTGAAGTTATTCTCGTCAGGCCAACATGTCGTCTCGTGTAAACCAGGCTTTATAATTTTCATTATTATACTCGAATATTTTACATATCGTTATGTATTTCAATGAAAGCAATTTGAATAAGAGCTATATTTTCTGCTTTTATATAACTGCTTTTTAATTGTGTATTATGTATAGGTATATAGAATAATTATATTGTTGTGGTACCTATTGCGAAAAATGTGATTATTGTAATACTTAAGTTACCAATACTAGTGTTCGTAGTTAAGTACAAAAGAGCAATTTTAAATTTCCTAAGTAAGTTCATTACTATATTTAAATTTAATTTAACCAATTATCTTGAATATCTATAATAATATATTACATTTTTATTATTTTAATTTTTTTTTATATTTTCTATATGACTAAATTTTATTCAAATGTTAAACATTTAATTATCTACTTATGATACTTTATTACAATTTGTAAATAGATAACTGAATAAAGTACAATGTTTGAGCAATGTTGTAAGTGTTTCATTGGAAGATACTTCTCATAGTGTTCTTTAGTTTCTAGATATTGGATTCTTGCGTTTCCCGGCATCCAGTTTACTCGAATGCTTCTTAATGTTTGCTTCGAACAACTCGTTCAATAAAACCATTTCTTTGCACATGGGCAAGTTATTGCCATCTATGATCACTTTAACGATACCGCTCTGATTCGATTTCTTCGTGACATTCTGATACATTATCACGTTGTGTAATCTTTTTACGCTAAAATATGACAAATCGTTGTATGACAAATTTAGATAGCTCAATATCATATTTCCAATACCATAACGATAGCCGTTACGCTGTATTACGTAATTGGAATCGAAAGGATCAATGAATTTGCCCAAAATTTCATATACAGTCATTTCAGCCCTGGCTTTGGCCAATTCGTCTGCGTTTTGTCCCGTAGATGATTCCGTTTCTCGGCGAGGTTTCTTACGTTTCGCTGATGCTTTCCGGTTAAAAGTACTCAACTCGTCGTACGATGTACCTTCGTTTAAATATTTCAAGTACAGTGCCTGTTTACACTTTAGATATTTCATATATCTTATACGCAGATTAATAATTTCGTCGTGTGTCAAAGGGAATTCCGTTAAAGTGCTCAATATGCGGTCGGCGCCACGATCACTGATGCGATTGTCCGCTAAATTCAAATACCGCAAATGTCTGTTGCTCCTCAGGGCGTCGCTTATGTATTTAACACCGATATCAGTTATGTGATTGGAGGATAGATTTAAGAGCTGTAAATTTTGAGCAAAAGCACCGTGGTGCAATTTAGCAGCGATCTCTTTGCATGCGTCGTCGTCTATCTTACATCTGGAGAGCGACAAACTCTTTAGATTGCATTGCTCGTTTAATAGCATTGCATAGTTCTGACTCGATAGTAGTGATTCATCGAGACTAACAGCATTTATAGTCGAAACTTCTAGCAGCTGGATTATTTCGTATACGATATAATCGTCAATAGCACATTGCTTGACTGTTAGTGTTGTCAAATTTTGGAAGTGAGGCACTAGTAAGCTCATTATTCGCATCAAAGTCCTTGGTACTGTTATTGCGCTCAATAATATTTCCGATAGACAATTATACGTGTCGTATAAAGCGGTAACAGTAACAGTGTTGCCATCTGCTGTGACGTCAGCATCCGAAGATACACTATCTGCTGAAGTTTTGACTTTGCTCTGTTGAGATGCTAACATAGGTTGAGGTACATGAATGCTTAACTTTTTGCGCCTCGACGGAGTATCACCGCGTTTTAGCGCTTTATAAAAATCATCTACAATATATAACAGGTATTACAGCAGTGACAGGAAGAATTATATACTTGTTGTAAGGAATTTTTATAGTCACATACTAAAGAAATTAAAGAAAATCGGAAATTCATTAATGGTTATACATATATAAAACAAGATATTTCTAACACAACAATTATCTCTAGACATTTTCTAACACTCCAACTGAACTATGGGAACTATGGGATACCCAGAACGTTTATGACGACACAGATTAACTGTTGCGTCTAAACATAAACATCAGAGAATATTCTAACACAACGGTTCTATCATATATTGTACGTCTAGCTACACTATTTGGTGACCATAATACAGGGCATAAAAAGCGGTATTTGTTACCGCATTGGTTTTCTTTCTTCACACTTACGGTGTACGGACACTGAAATTTTATACACGCCGCGGGTAAAGTTTCAGCCAAGTCTAGAAACTCCCCACCTACTTCCCCCTTTTTATTCCCGACATTCGTTCTCATAGATTTCGTGGATCTTGCAGATTTTATTGATCGTAGAGATCTGTTAGACTTTGCGGGAATCATACCTTCGTTTGGTATATAAAATAATTAAAGTATAACACTAACAAATAAATAGTACTAATACAAAAATTAAAAATATACGTTGTAGGTATCAAAACAGTGCTAGATAATATCACAATGTCATAATTTTTGATGCCAATTTTTTTTTTAATTGAAACGTAATAAATATCTAGATGGACAACTGACAATAACCATAAACCTATAGTAAAATTCAAATGAAGTGGAAAACAAAAATAAAAATTTATTTCCTTATTGTAACAGTAACTAAAAGACTAATTTAAAATTAAAACTCAATCTTTTGACTTATTAAAAAAAAAAAAAATTAGTACACCTATTTTATTCTTCTTTCAGATAATGTGGAAGAAGGAGTACGACTTAAAACCGCCATGTAATGGTTATGTTTCAAAACAGCCTTTTGTAGATACGCAACGATCTTATCTACTTCATAACACCTGGAAGGAAAATTATTTCCATCTATTCCGACTCTTAACAGACCAGTATTCTGGTTTGTTTTATTCGCTTCGGACTGATATTGAAGTACATCTGAAATCTTTCTAATAGATATAAGAGATAGGTTATTGTATGCTAAATCTAAGAAGCAAAGAGTGAGATTGCCCTCAGAATATAATAAATTGTCACTGCGTTTAATATTTTCTTCTTTGAAGGGTTCTTCAAATTCTCCCATTTTTTCTGTCGTCATCTTTTCAGCGACTTCTTCAACAGACAATTCTTCATCTGCAAATGACGGTGTATTCTCTTTTATTTTTTTAATCCAGGCATGTTGATGTACACTCATTATTGGAATTAACGGATCACTGCTAAGACTAGAAGCTTCCTTGTTGTTGTCCGTGCGAGCAAGCTTTGCTTCGTCTAAACATTTTTCGTAAATCGTTCTTCTGGTTTTCAAATAATTTAACCGTCTCCTCCTCTTGTCTATGATATCGTATTGAGATAATGGAAACTCTTTCAAATGATAGAAAATAACCGCAGCACCATTATCCGAGATATAATTTCCTGATAAATTCAAATATAACAGATGACGGTTGTTTTTCAAAGTCTCTCCTAAAGCCCTGGCTCCTCCGTCCGTTATTTTATTAGACGCTAGATTTAAAAGCAAAAGAGTTTTTGCGGCAGTTCCTTTTAAATTTAACGCATCTGCTATATTTTGGCATTCTTCATCATGAATGCCACAACGTTTTAATGATAAATATTTCAGCTTAGACTGTTGCAACAACAATGAGTAATTACCTTCAGGTAAACAGGAATCATCTAGGCAAATTTCTGTAATATTGGAATAAGGTAAAAGTTTACCTATCTCATGAATTACGACATTGTCCAGGCCGCCCTTTGTAATGGAAAGTTTAAACAAATTCAAATGAAATGGAAGACAAACGGTTAAAGCCTGGATAACTTTTCTGTGTATTGCAAATGAGCATCCTGTTATAGCAATTTCCACTAAACGACCACGTTTGTCATAATAAGTAGTTAAAGGAATCGAATTATTAGTACCGGTCAGACTAGGTGGCAATGAACTGGGGTAAGTTACGGCAGCTCTGGTTTCAGTTACTCGTACATCGCTCTTAGTACTATCCGATCTTATTTTATGAATCCTAGATTTGGTGTGACTCTCTTTCAGTTTTTTGGCGGCGGATTTCGTATACTCGGCTGTAATAAATGAATCGTTTGTAGTGTTAAATAAAAACGTAATCGACCATCTGACTATTAGAAGGAAACATTATACACTAACAATCATATTTTTTAAATTTCAAATAAAGGCGGGATGAGTTGACGAAGTCAAAAGTCGCTTGGCCATCACAAAGTCGGCTATGGATAAGCTTAAAAAAAAAGGAAAAACCGGAATATCACGAAAGCCGCTAAAACCCATTAGTATTCCCTATATTTTTACAGGTATGCAGCAGAGACGTGGATGGAAAGAGAGAAAGAGAGCATAGATGCTCTAGAAATGTGATGTTGGGGAAGAATCCTTGGCATATCGTGGACTCAATTTCGAACGAAGTTCTTCTATTATAAAAGAATTTGGTATTTTAAACTATGTATATCTATCATCATCATTTATAGTTCAAGCTAGGATTCTTGCATTCTTCGGACACGTATCGCGGCGTGTCGATGCATCTATAGAGAGAGTGCAGGGGACAAGTTGATCTTTAAAAATAGTCGTGGTAGATCTCCAATGTGTTAGGCTGATCAAATAAAATTGGCCGTTGAAATATCATTTTAAACTGGCCTAAAAGAGCGACCGCATACGAGGAATGGTGCCGGATCATGAAACGAGTTGCCATTCTGACAAGAATATAATGATGAGGAAAAGGATTATTTTATTATTTAACAGGATATCTACTGGGTTTTGAGATATATAGGAGAATATTACATAATTATTGAAGCATTTATATGTACAGCGTAATTCGTAAGTACCATATATTGAAATAAAGTATATTTCATTACGATATACATATATATATATTAGGATTTGTGTAAAGAATTATTTACCAATAAAAATAATATACGGCATTTTTAACTAAACGAACCTTGATATGTTCTTTTAATTATTATATTGTTGGGTACTTGCAATTCCAAACAGAACCAAGGAATAAATGCATCAAAATCTAGGGGAGTCGGTTTCTCGTTGAAATATGTATCTCTTTTTTTAAAAGAATACTTGCTTTTGAATTCTTTACCACGACCACCATGGGAGTGAACTCTAATAGATTTCATTTTTATCTATTAATTTTTACAGAAAACAGATATTTGATTTGTATATTTAATATGCTATTACGAAATTCGCAAAATTTCCAAAGTTCCTTTAAATGAAGGAACGTGAGAAAATCTCCGAAGTTCCTATATATGAAGTAACGTGTCAATTAAAATATCACAATGGTGCCTACAATAACCTACTTTGAGAAAAAAATATAATAAATTACGTAAACAAAAAGTACCTATATAATCACTTCCTTATATTAATTATAATCAAAGATAATAAATAATACTAGCGATGCCAATAAAAATTTTGAATAAATGCCTTTACTATGAGTAATATAGATCAAAAACTTGGAATTCAAATATCACACTAGGTATGTGTTAAAAGCATCAGATGCGCACTTAAGCAATATTTATTTTGGGATTTTCTTGCACAATATTTTTAAATCCAATTATCAAATAAAAAACGATAACAATACAAAAATCACCGTTAATATTGTATTATAGAATACTCAGCTGCGGTTATAATTTAAAATTTAAGTATCTCATAACATTTTAGGTTCCTGTTGGCAGCACTTTCATACGAACTACCAGTAGGCAACATTAAGTATAAATGTCAGTGGTGTGATGTCATTTGTCATGCACTCATGTATGGTTGTTTTGCATTTTTTTCTCGTGAGTCGTAGTAGTTTTTTCATAGTGGCGTGCAAGTTTTAAGTGAAAAGAAAGAAAAAATATCAACAACACTGGTGTAGTGTTTGTTATAATTGTGATAAAGTGTTCTTTTGTGACCATCTTGAAGCGTTGGTGACATAATTTGTTGTCGTGTATATTGCGTATCATGTAACTATTGTAGCTCATTTTGTGGCCTGCTACGCTATTTTCGGCTCGACGGTCTTTCTCAACGTATGCGCTTTTGATATTAATATCTAAATTTTGTTAATGTCACTAAATACAGTCATAAATCTTTGCAAAATTGGTAACAGTAATGTCAAGGTTCCTCACTTTTGTTCAAGTACCTTGTTGAGTCGAGATTGCCTCGGAATTTATGGCTGTGAAATATCACTGGAATACTAATGAATACACAACACCCATATAAAAGTATCTTGCATACATTTATATAAAATCATTCAATTGGTTAAATTTAAATTTCAATCTAATTCTATTTACAAAGAGATACATGCAATCAAAATATAAAGAAAAGTTTTGTGAAAACACCAGTCTGTGGTACTATTGTTAGGATTCTCTCACACTTTTTTCTAATGTTCTCTGGATGTGTGGAATTTTTGTTGATAGTGAAAGCCCCACTTAACCATGTCTAAGAATTATTAACTATTTACTACAATTTACTACAATGACAATGATTCGTTTTTATGTTACATTGCTAACCATAGACGATTCTTGGCAATTCTGACTGTAGAACATGTCCTTAAATACTTCTAAAATTAATTGAACATATCTGGTTGAAGGAGTAATCCAACAGAAATATAGAATTGCAAAATATTAAATTATGTCTAACTAAGCTTTTTATTAGGGGTACATTCGTATTAATAATTTCAGATGGTCAAATAAATAATCAGCTGCCGCCATGAGCTGGTTCCGCAACACATCCCTGTCCCTCGCCAGGCAGCTGTCTCGCTCCCTCGACCCACGACACGACTACGAGCCACAAGCATGCTACAGTTCCTTCTGCAAGCACTGGCAGCAGGCACACGATATCATCTTGAAATCCCAGGTAAAAATTATAGCTATAAAATTATAGCCAGGTAAAAATTATAGCATATCTATGTGCTTTGACTGTGAGTTGTGACTTTATGTGAGTTGACTGGCCTCTTGGTCGAGTGGTTAGAGACCCTGACCGCAAAACCGGAGGTTGTGGGTTCGATTCTCACATTTGTTTGTTCTGTGTCTGGGCGTAATAAAAATATCTATATAAGTACTATATCGTATGTATATCAGCTGTCCGGTCACACAGGCATTAAATTGCCTAATTTGGGATCAGACAGCCCTGTGTGTAATTGTCCCTAGTTATTTAATTATAGTTGTCACCAGTCTGATCTGGATAGGTATCATCATCACGAATATCACCATCACTTGACTCGCTTCAATTTTGGTTCGAATAAGGTGAAAAGCAATTTTAAAGGCATACAGTTAACTGGTGCATTATGAGATGACGCTATGAAGTGAGTGAGGCGTGGAGGAAGATTCACCCTTTGTTTTAAGGAGGAGCGAACTATTAATCTTCGTGAGCGACACTCATTTATGGAGACGAGACGTTCATTCAGGGGCGTATCTAGTACGAAATTTGCATGCATTCTCTAAACTGGAATGTCATGAAATTAAATCTGTTCGCAAGTTACCAACGATCAGTGTAATAGTGATAATATCTTTTAAAATCGTTACACAATACTATCTATTCTCAAATTAGGCAGAGTTTGGGCTATGCTTAACAAATATGTTCAACAAATACGCTCACCACATATATATATGTTTGTAGCGATTGAGAATCGAATCCAAAACTTCCAGCTCAGCAGTAACGTTCGTTATCCACTTGACCGATGGGCCGCTCAATATTGTTCTGTAATATTTTCAAACTGACCCTATCTTAAAATGGAAAAGTTGTGTACAGGAATTTTGATCCCATTATCATCTCAAATTTACGATACGTTATTCAACTGTGCCATATAAGTCACTGAAGATTGAGAATGGCAGTGGTTTCAGAGTAACACCAGTGTTCGGTACACAGTGTTTCTCCATTTCAGCGCCAACAAATCTCCATCTGTCTGAGAAAGTACTGCATTGATTTTATGAGCAATCACTCGGTTTTCGAGCTTAGTTTGACATACAGGATTATATTATTGCTGATTTAGCAATATTCTTGTTTCACTGCAGTCATTGTTTTGTCATTGAAATTTACAGTCCGATTTTTGTACGAGTTATTGGAACTTCTTAGGTTATTTGCATGTGGAAGGTTGAAGGAATGAGTTTTTTATAATAAAAACTGACTTCAATTACATGCAATTATGAAAATCTATTTTAACATTTGCAACACTATGGTAGTGACAATGCAACAGTTATAATTATTACTAAAATCGGTTGCTTGTGCCAGAATGATAAAACGATTTATCAATGTATTACGAGTAGAAGTCACAATTAATTCGGCTTTGTACGCCCTAATAGTTACGTCATAAGTCACTATATAATATAAGTAACATAAGTAATGTAGTCTAATAAATCTCTCGTTAACGCAAAAGCCTTAATCAAGAACATGCTGCTACACACACTACAATTAGGATAATGTTAGTTTCATCCGAAATTGAAAGGCTTAATCAAAGAATTCATTTCGGTAGCCATTAATAAATAAACCTTGATCTTTTCGACCATCTTCAATACACCGCTCTGTTGAATATTTGTTTAAAACAGTGGATATTTAGAAGGTTACTCTAATTAATATGTTAATATTTATATTATCTATCTATTTAAATTAATATAAAGATGTCTCTCAGAGTTCATAATTATGGTTTAGGGACTTAACTCGACCTAAATAAAACACTTCGAGATAACCTAAAAGTAATTTGACGCCGAAGAATGTGATCTGTGTCGAGGTAAATTTTTGCCGGGCCCCCCTCGAGTACCTCAAACGAGGGACCTTTAAGGGTTCAGGGGTTAACTTGGCTCTCGAGAGGGCATTGTTGTTACGGCCCTCCTATCCGCGCTTGCGATCTAGGATGGCGGTATCTGGAATACGGACTGTGCCGCAATTTCAATATTGGAATTGCACTCATGTTACAATGTGTCAACACTTGTAATCCTCTTTCGCTTCTATTATATTGAAAGGGCGATTCAAATAAAATATATTCAACTCGTCTCGTGTTATCATCAAATGAAAGTCTTGCGCTACTGTTTTCTGATCTAGAGATTTAAGATGCGCAACAGTTTCATATATTCTAAAATGAATTTTGGACAGATTTTAAATGTCACTTCGAGCTCAAGTAAAAACTACAGATTTTCTTAATTTATCTTTAGTAAAAAGGGTTTCGGTACCTTTGAAAATGTTCCAGAGTATTTTCTAATTCATAATTAGGAAGTATAATGAGGAAACAAACAAATGTTTTTGATTAATAAATGAATTTCATGAAAACAAAAAGTACAGGATGGTACTAAAAAAACCTTTTGTATTCTTTGAAATCACAGAGTACTTTAATTAGTAAACAAATAGAAATATAGAACAACAGCGTTCAATTTCAAAAAAAGCACATAACTCAAACACAACGGAACCACCCTGGTGGAGTATGAATATTTGAAGAGTCATCTTCCCGTCTTCCCTCGAGAGTAATGGCCGCTTCGATGTACGACAAGTTAAGTGCTTTAATGAAGGGTAAGTCGCTGCAAAACACTGTTCAGTGGAAACAAATGTTATACGACGACCTCCAAGTACTCTCACTTAGAACGACACTGCAAATACATTGCTGTTGTTGTTCGACCCTTTTTATGGTCCACTGCTGGACCGGGTCTCCTCTCATAGTGAGAGGGATTTAGGCCATAGT
>DWGJ01003383.1:0-13478 GCA_018246895.1 Aspitha aspitha aspitha | reverse complement strand
TCTTCCGCTTCCTCTTCCTCATCCGCATCCTCTTCCTCAAAAATATCCTATTCCTCATCCGCTTCCTCTAAATTTGCGCGTGACATTTCCTCTTCCTCCTCCTCTTCCTCATAATCACTTCCTCAACAACCCTAGTTTTTACACCTGGACACAATAAATAAATTTCTGCCTGATTGGGAATCAAACCCACAATGCACGATTCAGTCCTCCGAATCACTAACCACTACACCAATAGGCAGTTAAATTGTATTTACCTACTAAATAATTTGAGAATGATTGTTTTTGGTGTTATTAATACTGTGTAGTTACGATTGACATACACGAATGAATAAATTTTGAAACATTTTAATATATTCTTCAATTATTAGTATAGTCAATAAAAAACTGTTTTACTACATCTGTATTCACTATTAGTTTACCTTATTATTATAATTCCTATCATGAAGAACGAATTTAAGTTTGACAAAAAATACCTACTTAAGAACATTCCTTAAATTAGCAGTATCTTTCTATTTCTATATTAATATCTACATCAGTACTAACCTTTTGCGGATGCACCACCTTTAACCCCATATCCGTGCGGGGTAGCGGACACTAGCGTCACAAGGCTCAACACTAATATAAACGAGAGCTCCATCTCTGCGGAGCTTACCGATCACAATGTCGGCATTCTGTTGCCATCAGCCTTTATAAAGCTATACATAAATAGAAACTCGTCTAAGTAACAAAAAAAAACTTGTTGGTGTTTACTGCGAATTTTAAGTTGTGTACGTATATAGTTGGCTTTGTTTCCCGTAGGTACTCATTCTAAAATCAGCGCTTCGCGGCGTATGATAGGTAATTGAGCGTGGAGATCGAGTCAAAAATTTATTACTCACGCGCTTTAATATGCCCTCAAGGCGAGACTTGGATGTCATTGGGAAATTCTATATCCGTTCCGAATCAATTCATATTCTTATTTCAAATATTTTACCTAATGACCTTTTAAATGCGGTTTAGGTACAAAATAAATGGGAATTTCAATTCCTTTTTCTATTTTTTTATAAAAGTAAGAAACGGGTTTGATTCATTGGCTATTGTAACCCATAGCCCAATGTACCCAAATCTGAGTTAGGGCTCATGTAATTCATTTAATAATTCACCAACGAATTGTATTCGTAGTTAAAACGCATCATATCTCTTATTTGAAAATAATTATGGCTGATGGAGGAGTCAAGAACCTCCAAAACCGGCGTGTATACATGAAGAGAGTGATGAATTTAGATGAAGCACGACGGGTTTGTAAGGACAGAGATATTTGGCACTCGCTGCTTTCTGCCTACCCCGTTAGGGACCTGACGTGTGGATTTGTTTGTATGTATGTAATTACGTACACTACTTTTTATTAAACAAAATAATACGTACAGAAGTCTGGGTTACACAGCTAAATTATGGACTGAGCATCCCTATAGCAAGTAGGCTCAGCATAGGCACCCAATTTGAATAGAGCCTACTGGCCTTCAGGAAATAGACAGATTAACAATTATAAGGTGGGTTCTCTAGACATGTCTACGTTTTTTTTTCGCAACTCCTCTCTTGATTGGCTGGTATAAATGTGCCTATATCGTTAAAAGTCGTCCCAGCTGTACACTTGACAAATAAGCCTATTTGCACTAGGAATATATCCACTTTTCCGTTTCTCTACAGATCCCTGAAAAACATTCCTGTAAATACTTACATTCCTCATTAAGGATTAGCATTTATTTTTCAAGTTTTAGTATTGACAACGGTTCGACGTTCTGGTTTATCCTTATCTCTTTGTTAAATTTGAAAGAATAGATACCTACTCTACATTGATCATATATATTTATGTAACCTGTTTACTTATTTATATATTTCATTCCTAACACCCATAGGTACCTATAGACGACATCCGAATAAGGATTCAAAATATGCACGTTAATATAATAAAAACGTTAACTGCTACTTTATATTTTGGAATAAACAAAACTCTATAACTGCAGTGAACGATTGGTATTCCTTCGAAGACGAATGTCAATATGTTGATGGACTTAGACGACTACCTACAGTTGACCACAGACAGTTCTGACATGTCACATTAGATATTACCTACTAATAATTTAACAATAACTATCATCAAATGTTTGATTTCAATTACATGTCAAATTAGCTAATACTCTACAGGAAAAAAATGTAAGTATAAAGATATTTGTTGTTTTTATTAAGTCACTAAATAAAATAGCACCTTTTATATATAAGATGCTAGATGACCATACGATTCAAATAGCAGGTAGGTATCTACTGCTGTTCAATAAACTTGTTTCTCATCTCAATATACTTTATACAAAACTCAAACGACTCCAGACCTGTCTTCGTCTCAATGTTTAATATTTTGTAGCAGGTATAGGACACTATAGGACATATAAAGGACACTGAATTTTGCCTTACCATATATCTTGAGCTTTAACGATCATTTTATCCTTTTTATATTGCCAGTCACTCTCTTCACACATATATGTATATCAATTCCTATTTTTTAGGTAATCTATTTACAAATATGCAACTCCTCATCATTGACATCCATACAATACTGTAAATTAATAATATGATCTTTAAAAAGCTTTACCGAATTTCCGTGTGCTCAGCTACATTTATCATTTAGTGTGTACACAATAGTGTAGCAAATTTTTGTTTGCAATTCCGATATTAAAACATTTATTACGTATTTTTAAATATAGGTAGGTACATGAAGGAAGAAGTAAGTATAAAATGGGTTTTGAGTTCGAAGAGGTTTGAGAGTTTTTTTAATTTGATTAAAACTGAACTTATGGTAAGAACGAGTTTTGTTAAACTTCTCGCACTATTAGCTAAGCATTTATTATATTAATTTCGTTTCGCCTAACCTAACTGGTTCTGAGAGTTAATGAGGATAGCAAATTGTTATCCTATTAAAATGATTACATAGGTAGTTGTCTATAAATAAATAGGAAAAGCCGATGGCCGCAGGTGAAACGTCATCGTCGACTGAGCGTGACAATGCTCCGGGCAGGGCGTGGGTCGTGCGACCGCAACGTGCAACTGCATCCAATGACATACTTACATCCGGGTATGGAGGCACCCACATGCTTACCACGAATTGTCTGTACCTATATACAAACTATATACGCACAACATTATGTAGCTGCCAATATACAATGTAGTGTACTTACATTACGTATGAATCCTGACATTTATCTATAGGATGTAATTGCTTAAGAATGCTACTTACCGATACTATTCGCTTAAATGGAACGATGAAGCTAAACATAAGTAGGCATAAATACCTACTTGTACAAAGCTTATTAATCGATAACAATTGCTTTTAAAGTTATAAGTAATACTCGAACGATAATTTACGATCAATTTAGAAGTCAAGGATGCTCAACTGGTTACCTTGTCTCATGTAGGATGTGACATAATTCATAAGATGATTGACTTTGTATCGTTTTGCAAATTTACAAGATTACCTTACTCACTCGGCGCAGTACCTACACGTACATTCAGACTGTCAGACTTCGTTTCCATAGGGGTAGGCAAAGACTAGGGATTTACACCGGCTGCGGTCTTGACATACATCTTTCGCCTGCTTGCTGTACTTGTACATGAAAGATTTAAAATTCGAAGAAGTCTTCAATCATTCTTTACAAGAATCGTTTTTCGCTATAACCCTTGAATTGTGATTTCGGAGAATACAATAATAGGTGAGGCAATGTTAAATCAGTTATTAGAAAGGCGCGTGCAGAATATAATACAGCGGCACGTTAACCTCTGTTTATAAGATTCTGAACACTTTATCCTCAACGAAAACATAAGTACTTACTATACCTATGTAATACATATGACTAATATATTTATATTTGTACGTATAGTCCCTTGTCATCAATCAGTGTTTTTAAGCAAATTGATAGCACTTTTAATTAAATTTAACAATCTTGTATGAATAACAAGGTAATATAATATAGTTCGACGGATTTGGGTCGTTAAGATATCGCGTCCATGACCTTAGGTTTTATTCATTCAGTGCTGTGAGTCATAAACATTATTTTGCAAACAGTGCGACTACATTTGTCAACAACCTTCATTTAAGCCATATATTAGTTCCCAACTTTATTTAAAATACAGCATTCGCATAAAAAGACACGAACGCAATGGTCCATGTTTTTAATCAGTGAGCAGTGTTAAGCCAATTTAAGCTGATACAATATTAAACAGAGACTTTATAAAAATAAGTTTCCATAAGTTGGTAGGTCCCGATAGCATAACTCTAAGGGGGACAGGTTTTGTTATTGGAGGGAAATATATCTACCATTACGGCCACATTCCACCCCGTGTACGTGTAAAATATAAATGTAAGTAGAGTTCTTTAGGCCGTCAGTAAGTTGATCAATATTTTTTTAATCCGAGTGGAATAATAATCAATAATTATTTTCTCAGCAAACCGTCAGGCTCAGCTCAAGATACTCTTTTACTGATTCAAAATATTTAATATTTAATCAACTCATATGAGTACATAACTGCTCATTGCTCAATAACGGTATCTGTTAGTTTACAGTTGACCTCATCGGACTTTACGGAAATGAAATTGCAAGTCAAAATCAAATTTTATGTGAGGATAACTACTATAACAAAACTCTTAATTTGAAACTTTCTTAGCTTCATGAACATTTTATTTCAAATAGGGGAAAATACTCATGTAAGCAGTGAGAGACTAATGGTTTGGAGGTGGTCTGAGTTCGATCCTAGCACGCACCTGTGATTTTTTACTTGCGTTTCATAATCATAACTACAATTTAAATATCACTTGCTATAACGGTGAAGGAAAACATCCTGAGGAAACCTGCAGACCTTAGAGACGTTATAAAGTAAATAATATTTTCTGGAGTGTGTGAAGTCTACCAATCTGCACTTGGCCAGCATGGTAGACTACGCCCTAAATCCCTCTCACAATGAGAGGAGACGCAGTCCAGCAGTGGACCAATAAAAAGGGTCGAACAACACTCATGATATTATATGGTAGAGGGATTAGTAAGAGTAAGAGTAATATTTGCTCACAGCATATTGTATATAAAAAAGAATTCGTAACTCTGCTGCGTTTATAGATCTGTAAGATTAAGCAAATAGAGCGAATTCGTTCCTTTGGTGGAGTGATGAAGCTAGAATTTCATTTCCGTCCCGGCTCCAGCGGCCAGAGACGATTAAGGAGTCTATCGCGGTTGCCATTGTCCAGCTGTACATCCCTTTCAATCCTCTTTGTTGCACTGTTGTAGTATAAAATGCAGACTTGAGATTCCTGCAACTTATGTCCACCTATAGGAAAAGGGCTCGCTCACTTTAGTTACATCAAAAAAATTCTTCGCTAAAAGATTCTCAGGAAAAGCTCTAAAGTTGGGAGAAATTCCCGCGGTCAGGTAAATAGTAGGTCTTCATCGGACAATCTGGTTCTATCGATTTAATTTCTATTAGGATTTTTTGAAATCTGTCCATTCTGTAGGGTACTTACTGCCACGTATTGACAAAATGTTTAATATAAATTTAAACAATTTTGTACTGGGCTCATGGGATTTCTCATTCTCATCCTGAATAAAATTAAAGAAACTGATAATTATGATATGTTACACAATGTAACAGTTAAGCTTCCATAACTGTTATACTCGTATATTAGGTATGGTACAAGTAGATTTAAACATGTATATAGATATTCGGTTTTACTATTTCCGGGCCAAAGTAAATCAAGAAATTAAATAAAAGAACTGTATATTAAATATGTGACCTTTTAATCTACTTATTGTGTAGTGCCCTACTAAATATAGTCAAAGTATGTACTTAGTTAAAATAAGACTTATTTTGTTGTTTATTTAACCATAAAAATTGTTATAACTTTACGATAATGTAAAAAATATAATATTTACTTCAATCAGTTAAAAGTTCGGTAAGAAGCTAAATTACTCGAAGATACAGTTAAGTACATCCAAGTTACCTACGTGTACAAAATGAGCAAGGTCACTACAAACTACGACACGCATTAAAATTATATCTTTACAAACAAAAATATACTGCCCGTAAAGAGAAGAAGAAAAGATACATGAAATCGAATTCCGAGTGTTAAATAATGAAGCCGAAGAGCATCGCCAAGAGTGTTAGAAGGTCGTTGCGCACGCTCCCGCTCGTGCTTCAATCATAAGAAGTCGTCGGGTTCGCGCGGCGCGTCCAGGTCGCGGTAGTGTATGACCGGGCGGTAGTCGGCGCCGCCACCCCTTTAACAATTAACATCTGCGTTAGCTCCTATTGGTACATGCAGATTTAGCGCGGGTTTAGTTTCACGCGTTTTTCGTCCGTTCGTTCGATAAAACAAAACAGCGAATGACTCCAAAATTTTTTCGATCGAACAAGCAAAAACATTCACAGCACAAGCGATTGAACTCACAAACATTCTGATGGAAAATGTGTTATTACTAACTCCTATAATATTCTAAGCTTCTATTTCGCGTGTCAATTGACCTACTATAGAAAAATATACACATCGATTGCTTCACATCACTCGCTGCGTTACACTTTGCATCTTAATAAAATCACTCTTTTTAGTGGTAAAATTTTGTCCATCTTAAATCTCAGCATCCCGGGAATGTTGTGTGTGTCTTTACAGTTTGCAATATACCTATGAAAGCTTAAAAATATGCAAGGATAAAAAAAAATATTTGTCTTTTGCGTCCTGAGAGTTTATTGAATTTTTACATGTCATGTTCCTTGTATAATCAATAATATTTTGCATAAATATAATGGTAAAAATATAAAATATAGCCAAACCTTAGTGCTTTGAATAATGAACCCTGGTTCACACCGAGAAGTATAAAGAAAAATCACAACGTTATAATACTTACATATGTATAATAGAAAAAGAAAAAGATCATGTCAGATACATTACAGAAATTTAAGCTTAAAAGAAATTAATAGTCAATTTAATGACAACAAAATCTTGTACGCGTGAATTCTGAGCACCTTTTATATTTATGTAACTTAACTTCATTTATTCTAATGAACAGGCAAATTCTTAAAACCCTTGATATAAGACAATAACAGTATTCAATATTTACTACAAAAGCTTTATCTTACGAAATACGAAATCATTTATTCATTCAAACTTATTTCAACTTAACTATCGTAAGGTAGTGAATATATAAAAGAATAAATTTTTAAATAATTAAAAATACTTCTGCATAAAAGTCTATCGTGATTATTGTAGTTTGAAAGAGATAAATTTGACCGTTAAATTGAAAAATCATCTAGCACTGATTGTACACACACAGGTATTACATAAATGTATGATAAAAGGTACAATAACAACTTTAGTGAAGTAAACTGAAATACCCAAAAAAATGTTACAAATTTGGGGTCACTAAGAACATACCTGTATACTTGAACATACACTGTAGTATAGATAACTCAACGTCCACCGTGAAAGTAATCTTAAAGTTAAGGAGTTTTAACTTATATTTTAATATTATATAAAGTACATTGTATTAATTAACCGTCATAAGTTTCAGGCGAACCGGCCTAAAATATGTCCCCATTGTCCGGGAAGTCAAGATCGTTGTATGCGATAATGGGCCGGGACCGATCCACATTTTCCCTGTAAAATTTTTACTTTCAAACTGAGTGAAATAACAAAACACAATATTTTTTATACAATGTAACATCGCTCTTAATAACTGGTGAAGTCTGGTGGAAGATTATTGAAAACCCTAACATAATTATTACAAACACTTAATGTAATGTATATGCATATGTGTATACACACACATAACGTTTGTCAGCATAGACAATGCAAGTAATAGCCCCTAATAAGCACACAGACGATGACTGTATAATGTAATAATAAACAATAAAAATATTATAAATAATAAAGCAGCATAATCATCCGCCATTGTGTATTAGATGACATGTTATAAATATAAAACAAAAAATATCAAAACACAGTCCCACAAGCTAATTACACAATGGTCGTGCAGCATAAAAGCAAAAATAATTCAATCGTGTTATCATCGGCTCACGCGAAGTTTACAATCATATAATGAATTATGTTTATTATAAGAAAATTTATTTATACTTTATTTATTATAATTATATTCATTAATCGATCTTTTATATTTATGTTCTTACCACTTTTGTAAATTTAACCTGCATGTCAGCATAATTTTATCAGACGCTCAATAAAGCTTAAGACGCGAAAATAACGAAGCTATAAAATCCACATTTTGTTGGTAACAATTCACATTGCTGGGATTTAAGGTTATGCAAATTGCAACTAAATTTGCATGTAACTTACTTAATACATTATCACTCGGGACAGTACCTATAGAGAATTATTATTACGTGTTTAACAACCCGAACTCCATGGCATATATATTATGAATCATGTAGTCTTCCATAAATATTTAAAAGTACTAATGGTGAACGCAACAAATCCACTTCACAGTCAATAAATCCTTTTTTACACGCTTTATTTTATCAGATATTTTCAATGTTTTATGTAAAAATGAAGCCATGTTTACCAAAAACGAGAACAAAAGATACTTTCGTGGCTCGGAAGACAACTGCATATTACCCGTAGAAATTTTATATAACTAAATAGAGTAAAGATATTTCCGATTCAAAATATAATAATAATTCTATATAAACAAAAAAATATCATCAACCGGTATAGCGTGAGCTTGAACGAAAATAATAAATACAATAATTTAATAAAATAAAAATATGCCATAAATAAAATTGCCATTAATAAATAAAATTTGTTACTATATTCAAATAAAACAAAAAAATGCCAATAAATAATCTCTCTTAAAGAAAACATTTCCATGTCAGGAAATGGTTCTAACCAAGACAAGCAAACCCCTGTATAGCAATGCAAGTATATGTTGTGGCTGTATGTAAAGGTGAGTGAGGTAATTACCTGGGGCGCGCGTACCGCGGGTGTCGCGGCGCGTAGTGCGCGGGCGGCGCCCAGCCGGCCCAGCCCCAGCCGCGCGCCGCCGGCCCGCCGCCGCCGCCGCCGCCGCCGCCGTACCTGAATGTGCGAAATCCCATTATCATAACCATCAAACATTTATTTACAATCTCAAATCTGACCAGTACATAAAGTCACCTAAATAATTTTTATTTAAAACCATATAACGAGATGTACAAATAAATTAAAATTACCTTACAGTCGGGTAAAAAACAGTGTAATCAGAATTTGTAACAGCCTGAATTTTACAGCAAGCTATCAACTATGTACTCCATAGAGCTAGCTACATTTCAGTGCGATATTCTGTAGCAAGATTTGCACATTTTTAGATTCGCATAATGACAAATATATAAAACCAGATTTAAAAACTCTACCAAAGCGATACAGCATAAATTCTGACAATTACACAATCATTATCTATCGGACGAGCGTTCTGTATCGTAGGTTTTCGGACCATCGCTTGCCGTAAGGCGAGATTGTCGCCAAGTTCGGTAGGATATATAAGAAATGTATGTAGTGTAAAGAGTGCAGTGGTGTACGGACGCGGCGGGCGGCGGCGCGTGTGGCGCGTGCGGCGCGGGGCCGGCGCGCGCGGCCGGCTCGGGCTGCTGCGGCCGCCGCACGTCGCGGACGTATGCGTTGAAATACGCCACCTCGCGCCGCACCTCGTCCACCTGCGTGCCACACGACACACCAATATATATTGACCTGAATAAAATTCCTCTCAATATTTAGAGACTGTTATGGTTATACACCGTGACTGCTAAGCATGATTCCCGTTGCAAACCAAGTTGTGTGATGAGCACAGTTTGTCATCAGATGGCAGTGTGTCAGGAAATCCCAAGATATTTAAAAAAGATACAATAATATACCATAAATTTGTCAAAATAATGAAATGAGTAAGCTGGAATTATTGCTGAATATCAATTCCATTAACAGTTCTAAATATAAGAATAAACTTCAGAACATTCCGTTTTTTTATCATATGAGTATTGAACTTTTTAGAAGACTTACAATAGGCGTGATGACAGTAATTAAGAATCAAGGATTAAATGATATTATGTAATATACATATTATGGAATGATAATTCATAAAATTAACTCTGTACCAAACAATTAATTTTATTTTAAATAAAATAATACTTCAATAAACTGCAATCGGTCATGTTGACTGAAACACCAATCAGAGCGCATACGTCACGCGTCAGTAAACATGCCTGTATTTTGTTTAGTTGTTGTTTAATGCTTACTATATATACATATATATTAATGTTTTAAAAAATGAAAAAAATATTGACCTTCTCTGCATGTTTATTGAATATATGTTTTCTAATGAAGTCAGGTCCTTTGAACTTTTTGCCACTGAGGGGACATAACCACTTATCTTTAGCCAACTCTTGTGTGTTAGATTGAATGAATTTTTCTACTTCTGCTTCTGGATCCTAAAATATAAAAGTAAAACAACCTAATGAAATACTCAAAACACCAAAAAATTTTGTGCCAATAATTTAAATATGTTTACCTTGATACCAAGTTTTTGAAGTTCTTCATCAGAGAGAGGCTTAACATCTTGCAAGAAAGCAGACATCTTGCCTTCAAATGACTTAATATAATCCTGTACTTCTTGTTGTGAAGGCTATATGGAAAAATAACAAATGAATATTAAGACGTTTTTAAAACTTCTTTATATTTATCCAAATCGCTTTCAATGCGCTATGAGCGACCAGGTTACTAACTTAGTTAAATTCATTATTTACATACATACTCATTACATTGGAAAAGCATGATATAAAGTATATTATATTAGTTACTTTCATTGAATCATTATCAAACTGAGCTTTGTATACATGAAAGTTTTAATTTAGACTTCATATATGTAAATATTGAAAATATATTTCACATGTATCTTTTTGTAAAATGTCCAGTATAAATTGTTAAATAAATAAAATTTTAAAAAATGAATCATACTTTTTTAAATACTAGAGGACCTGACCATGCGTTGTATTGGTTACTCAGAAATGACAAATATCGTGGGTTCAGAAATTGAGTTTATGTAAAAATTATTGACAATTGACATTTATTATTTATTTATTTTATAAAAACTATCGTATCTTTTAAGTAGGATCAAGCAATAGCCATATACAAAATTTCTTAGAAATCGGTTCAGTGGTTTCGGAGATTAGCGAAAACGAACATCGTGACATGAGATTTTTATATATATATATAAGAGAAATATGTGGAAGACCTCAAATGCTAGTGACACATTTCCAGCCGGAAACGCAAATGTTATTAATTAAATGATGTCGTCTACACGAAGTGGCAGGTCCGTTTTTACCTTATTTGGAGGAGGCGCCGAGCGAGCGTGCATAATACCGCAACGGTTAGGCATTTCATCCTCATATGGATATTCGCAGTGGTTGTAGTAATCGACAGAATGTACTATACGTAGGTAGAGCACCAAACGGTCAAGAACACGCGTCAACTCCGGGTCGTGTTGCTCTGTTGCTGTCGACTCGGACGTCGCCTCCAGACCCAACAACTCCTCCTCTTCAGTCGATGCCTCCTCAATTAAATGCTCTGTGATTTTATGTAATACTGGATTCTTGGAGTTTAGACTAAAATTCTGTAAGAAATTATATTAACTTGTTGTATGAATAGACACAAGTTAGGTTTTTTCCCATGAACACAGTAGACTACAAGGCTACCGAGGCCGTAGGGAATCTCTGCTAGAGAAATTTAGAGATCATTATCTATACTTTTTTAAAACAAAAGTCACTATAATTATAAAATTTATAAAATAGGTATAAAACACCGGTCGGAGATTGCGAGCGCCTTGCGGGCTCGGTGAACGACGTGATCCTCCTGCGGCATATTTAAAGACGTCAACTCCCAAAGACGCGGCGTATTCGGCGTTACCTGCGCGTCGTCGGCGGAGTTGGAGGGGTCGGCGGCCAGCGCGGCCAGCGGGTCGTCGTGCCAAACGCGCGTGCGCGTGTCGAGCAGGTGCGCCAGGCGCGCGGCCAGGCGCGCGTCGGCGCGCAGCACGGCACGCTCCATAGTCACGCCCGAGACAGCGCGGATGCGCCGGTGCAGGTCTCGGTTCACTATGGCGCCGAGCTCGCATTCACGCAACTGCACGATTTTTGGTTTACATATAATTTTAACGAGCGAGGATCGTGGCCGCAATCACTACTTGTTGTTATACATAAATATGTTCTGTTGAAACATAACAACATGGTGTTTTTACAATTAAATTTTAACCTGCATCAGAAAATAACTTAACTGATGTCATTGTGCCGCCATTGTCAGACACACACTAATTAAACATCTTCAAAAGATTAGTCGTAAACGAAACTACGGATCATCAGCCCTAATATGAGTTTTGAGCAGGCTCATGAGTTTTTTTTCAATACATGCTGACAAACTTGTGCGAAATGTACAATATACTGACCCGTATGTTGTTAAGATTCCAGCAGATGTCCTTAATGTTAACCTCGCGGCGGAAGGTGACCCAACCTCGACGGAACCAGCGACGCTCGGGCAGCGGGTCGGCTAGAGCCACGCGTAGAAAACCACCATAGCGCTTACACATCTACGACATAAACACATAATGTATAATTGTGTCTGTACATTTGTGCACTCATTGCATTTTTTAACAGATTTTAATGAAATGTAACAAATAAATAAATTAAACTCAAACCTAATTTCAAACAAACATTGTTCATAAATGGTGCTTCCTACAATGTTATGAACTTTTCAAACAAAAAAAATAACTACTTGGTTGAATAGTTGTCTCAGACATGTATAATGTACAAACACTATCCAAAATTATAAGTAATTCTCCTAACATAGGAACATTATTACACAGTTGTTTATATTTTCCTGGAATATTGCCATTGCTATTAACTTTCTGATTAAATTCTCCATTTGAAGTATGCAAAAATTTAAAAGAAAACCAATGTAAAATGATTATAGTGCATGAAAACCTACTGCTTCTACTTCTGCTTTTGTAATAGTGGGCGCTAAATTTCTCAAGAAGATTGAAGTTGTTTTATGAAGAGCTCGAGAATCCTTTTTCTCCACAACAACATCAACTGATTCTGACTTTTCCACATTTGTCACTTTGTCCTTGTCCTTGTCATTTTCAATGGCGAGTTCCGCTTTCTCGACGCTCGGCGATTTTGACTTTTCTTTGCTCTTTGGTGACCTATCGGGTGATTTGGACTTTGATTTTGATTTGGACTTTGATTTTCGACGGTTACTTGATTCACCTTCATCTTCCGAGCTGGATGATGATGAACTGGATGAAGATGAGCTCGATGAAGAACCAGGTGGTGCTGTAACAAGATTCATAATTATATTCTTACTAGCTGTTGCCGCGGCTTCGCCCGCCTTGAAATCAATGTGTCCCCAAGTTTTTTCCGCATAAATGCCGATT
>DWGJ01003382.1:0-13479 GCA_018246895.1 Aspitha aspitha aspitha | reverse complement strand
AAGTAGTTTTTTCACTGTCATCTTGTGTAGAATGGATTACCTTTAGTAATAAAATAGTAATTTTCCTACACCATTTACGTTCCTAAATCGATTTATCACTGAGTTTATCGAAAGTAAAACATTTTAAAAGCTAATTATCTATATCTACGTTTTGATCAAGTCATTTCATTAATAACGCAATATGTCAATCTTTATTGATATATGGATATCGTTTCATTTTTATTCAAAAACGATAAGTAATGTATGTTTCATTGAATGCAAAAAAGTTAATAATTTTGTTCAAAATTTATTAATATTTTAGTATTTAAGGCAGTAAGAATGTTGTCACCTAAACGTTATAATATAAAAGTGTCAGAGCCGCTTCTAGTAAATATTATATCTGTAGTCAGCGAGTCGTCATTTATTGGCTGACGCGGCGTTCGGCTAATCCCGCGCCGTCAGCTCCGTGACCTCTTTAATCCTTCTTTCTTCCGCCAAAGCCGAGACCCGCCACGGTTTATTCATATTGTAGATTTTTCGTAGGTTTATCTTGTGTCTCATGCTTTTTAGTAGACAAATTTTTAAATAAATTTCATCTAGTTCATTTATTAATGCTGAACACCGACTAAAAATGGGAAAAAATCAACTATGGGGATGCGCAATTTACGTGATCATTTCGGCGTGCATAAACAACCGTCGCGGCCTGTTATTGAAAATTTAATTCAAACATTTACTCCTTTACATTAAAAGATGAGAAAGCCCCTAATCGTCATTGACCCAAAAGATCGCAGCTGTATGGAACAGAGGGACAGTGTGGCAGCATAATCAAACATCTCCGTCCAATATCGATGTCAAGAACTAAATGTTCAACGCAGCACCCAAAAAGGATTTTGAAAAAACATGTATCTCTTCATATTTACAAGATTCAGCTGACATAACAGCTGCAGCTGCACCCCGAGACAACTGAGAAATTAAAAAAAAACATTTCAGGCCAATTCCGTCAAATTCAGAAACTCTTATTGCAAACTTTCCTATAAAATTTTGTACAAATATCTAACAACAGAGCAATGTTGGCTATTTGGTCAATATTTTATTCAATATAAATATTACATTGAACTAATATAGTTTTTGAATTATTAAAATACAAATTCTTGCTGAGAAACCCTGCACTAACTACCTACTAATTAGTAATGCTATAATGCACTCAGAAACTGTCAGTTCTGTGAACAAAATTTACTTACCTCTTAAAACTAATAAGCAAATAGACGCTCCCTGGAAACTAATACGGTCGATCAATGGGTCTTTTCATTAAATTAATAATGCCACTTACCCAACAAGTTTCAGTTAACTTCGGACTTGCAATACTTACCGTGTATGAGAGCGTCCCCAAGTTATTTGACGCTAAACTTGTAAGCCGCTTAGAGCATGTACTATGATATTAGTGTTTGGGGTAATATTCCGCAAATCACCGGTCTGGCCAATTTCTGTATGTACTTAGTTATTTGAATAATTGATGCGGCTCCCGAAAGCTTCAGCAAACATTTGCTATCTGCAATCAAAGGTCCAAGTTGCAGCGCTCTCTCAAAAGCCCAACTTGCATTTTGATGGGACAGTCTTCGAACTTATCGGTGGCGTATTCCAGGCTTACGAGTGGTTGTTTATGTTATACATCATACTTTGTTAACATACCTATATTAGGACGACTTTATGTTTCGTATAGGACATTGAATGGTAATAATTTCACGTGTGTTTCGTCCTTACTATATCTATAGAAACCGATAGCGTATGTAAATCAGATATTACGTTACATTCTTTTTGGCTACATTCATGTTAACATATGTAGCAACGTTCAGTATAACTATTTTATTTGGGTCATTGAAAGTCTAATAGTTAGTGTATGCATATTATGCAGATTTAGCCTAATGCAAACATTAAAACAATAACAACATGAACATTACAAAGGCTTTGGCTAATTTGACATCGGATTGCCATGTGTAAAGTTGTCCCAAAACATTTTCATTAGAATTATTGAATATCAGATATAAACTGTAGTGTTGTACTCGTACTACAGACGAATGTAAATAAAAATGCATAAAATGTATATGACAGATTCACGTCATGTTAATATTACACCAGAAATGACAGCAGTGCGTTTAACTTTTACGATAAGTTTTTAACGACAACCGGTTAAATAAGGCAACAATGTTAGTCTTAACCACGGTAGCTTCGTCACCGTAAACTATTTCCTATCTTGGAACGCACCACAAGATGGCGCTGTAGCGTATGATGATTGTATGAGAGTTCGTTATTTGTTAAGTTCGAAATGGGAAAATTAATATGTAAGATTACGTTCCGAAGCAAAGTTTTATTGTTTTATGGTTTTTAAATAAGATAGTTGCGTTTTGTAAGCTACTAACCATAGCAGTGAAACTGCAGGACGCAACTACACAAAATTAAACTATATTCTTATTATGACAATTTAACAAATTCTTGTTTAACGTGACGGATTGTTTTTTTGCATGCTATGGTTATTAACTTAGGAATCTGACGTTCATTGAAAAGTGTATTCCACGCGAGCATACACTATTTTTTGTGATTCTGTTTGTTTTAGCGATTTTCATTACGATACTGCCGTCAAGTTAGCAACACTGCTGTTTTTTATGGTAATGGAATTCAGCTGAGTAGCAAACTGGTCTTGACAAAAATATTACAGTGCCATTATTTAAAGGTGAATGGTGCGCATAAATCATCGTGTCTTGCGACGAGATCTCGAATCAGCAACGAGACATTACACGTACCGACTGTAACAGGGTTCCGTTGTTTTGTTTACTTGAATTTGTTTTAAAAGGACCTGTTTGTCTCTTCTAGTTGTACATAAGAGAGAACAATCATCAGCAGTTGCCCTTCCAATGATGCAATATGTATGCTTATGGCAAAAATATTTGTTTCGAGTGCTACTCGAACCCATAAGCGGCGGCTCCACAGTCAACATCACTAACAACTACGCTGGTTGTATATTATAAAAAGTGTACTATCATAATTTCACCCCAATATATCCTTGTTACGGTACATCGGCTAAAACAACAAGAAACAATCATTTGTTTGTATTTTTCATGGAAAATATTTTACGCACATGTTTTCAAAACAGCAATGCTACAACTAAAAGCCGTGTTTTAAATATTAATCCTGTGTGTAGAATTTATGTAAGCGACGTTTAGGACTAGCAACATTTCTATCAAAACACAGCCCGGAATAAGCTTGGCGACGACGTGGCGTGTGTAGCATACCAACCGACACGAGCAACAAGTGACGCTCCACTCTTTATCTTCAACACAATTTCGTGCAATTTCCGAATTTCTTTACGGCGCACCAGCACGCTGCAAAGTGATTTAAAAAACGTTCAGTCTTTGTGAATACCGTCGCTCTGAAAACATGGCCCTTTGTCTTTTATTTCGCGACGCTACGGCCCGGTGCAATGAACGCTATTGATAAGAATTCTTATTTTATGCGAATCGAACATCATTGTTTTTTCGTATTCGATCGCTACACAGACGTCCGCTAAACGTAAGGCGGCCGCTTTCCGTTTTCAATGTTTTAAAACGATCAAAATGAAAACGGCGTTGAGAGTTGAGTAGTGAAACTTGGGAGCGTGGAAGCCGTTACACGTTTTCTTAATAGCTCCCTAATGTTATCTGCTGCAGGCCATGTATATGCTCTTGAGGATGATGCATCGCGATTATTCCGCCATTTAGAGCCTTCGAAACATTTTAACTGGAAAGGAAAGAATTCCAAGTGGTCGTTAGGGCGGACATGTCTGACACCGTTTAGAATTTTAAACATGATGATAAATGGTTACTCAAATGTTGCAATTTAAAATGTTCAGTATTCGTATTCAGGTGTCTTTCAGCTGAATCGCATGCTCTGCATTTTGAATTCTTTTGGACGTGTTGCACGGACATTATAAGGATAATTTTTGTGAAATTTACCTTCTTTAATAAATTTCATTTTGTATGACCACGCCACTGAAATCACCTATTCAAATGCTGATTGAAGATATGAAAACTACATTGAAAGATAATTTCTTGGGTCACAGATACTTATTGTCTGAAATAATTGATTATGTGACGTAAAACTCAAACTAAAATAATTTTATTTAATACTAGCAGCGACTTGGTCCACCAGACCTCATGCATTATAGTTTTTGCTCTACGAATTTTAGTGCTTTGAATTTATGTTCATCTTTAAATCTCATTGTATTTGATTGAGTGGACCGTTATCGGTTGAATAAACAATATCGATCTTAATAGATATATGATGTATTTTTTTTAGTACCTACTCATGGAATACCTATTTGCTTTCAAATCGTCCATTCCTGCGTCTTTGTATAGTGTTTTAGTCCTTGAAGTTCTAGATTTAAAAAGGTGAAAATAACGAAGCTAAGTTGAAGTTGCATAAAGAGGACAGCAAATTGTGTTTTTAAAAGAGATGCGCCAAGTTTACAATTTTGTACAGCATATAAAATTCGAAACGTGTACGTAAAATGTTATCATATTTTTGAGCGGAATCACATGCTGGAAATCAATATTTTCCCGTTTTTGCCAACATTGGTCATTGCTGCTCCACTCCTATTAGTCGTAGCCTGACGCTATATTGTAGCCTCTAGCCTTCCTCAATAAATGGACTTTTAAACGCAAAAATATTTTTTCAATTCGAACCAGTAGTTCCTGAGATTAGCGCGTTCAACCAACCAAACAAACAAACTGTTCAGCTTTATAATATTTATATATTATAAGAGACATACTAAATTAAATACAGCATAATACCTTCAATAGGGAGGCGTTCGTTACCTTTCGGTTCAGCTCGTTCATTGAATATGAACGAATTCGATCGTTCATTGCCGGGATCGGCCGTAATTAAGCCGACAAGTTCGCTCGCCGCTCAACGGGCGACTGCTTTTTCCTTCTTTTACATACTGGTGTGCAGTCTGTTCTAATAATGAAATTTTCTACGTAGTTTGAATTTACGTGTCTTACGCTTAGCTTTTTTATTCCAAGTTGCATCGACGTGGACGACGTACTTAGTGAACCTTCTATCTATCATTATATTTTCATTAGTGTATAGCTTGTCGTTGATGATTTTTTTCCCAGCAAGCTGACCGGAGCAGGTCTTGAATTCACTCTGCATTCCTGCAAACGTTTTGTTCTTAAGTGTAATCTCTACTTGCTGTAGGTACTGCTTTTGCAGCTTTACCCTATGTGAAAAGTTTCGGCTTGAAATTGTTGTGGTGAATGACAATATTTGAAGTGTTCTATTCTTCCTACTTACGTGTAAGACAAAAACTAGGAATTTCCATCGGCTACCACTGTTGAACTTTTGTCACGGGAATTGGAGAAGCGTTCCTTTATATCTATCTGTTACAAAGAACAGATTAGATACTTGTTGTTCTATTGCTGAGATGAGCAAAAACTAAGGCGACTTATAAATCTAACATATCTAAAGATCAAGAACGCCAGGGTCCGTAGAAATATACTTGGCGCTACATTAAGAACTTTTGAAGTTTGCTATGTTCTCTTAACTTTTCTTATCGTAGTTATTGTTAAAACCTAGGTACCTAGGTGCGGTAGGTTCATACTTTTTTCATTTATCTGATGCATTAGGCTGGTAACTTATTAGTTTGAAACTTTACTACGCGTATTTATCTAGTGCTCAGACTCTACCTTTACTATTACTATGTACATGTTACAGTAGCCTTAATATTACTATACCGAAGGCGCAATGTTACAAGAAGACCATTTCAAGCGTCTTATAGACGAGCTTGTATGACTGTTTAGATGTAAATAGAAAGGTGAAGGAATTTTTTTATAATCATAGCCCTTAGAAATCCTTTCTCTGCTCTATCCCTATGACAATTGAGCGAGGCTGTATAATTATAACTTAGGATACACATATAATATTCTGTATGTCTTACAATGTAACTTTTTATTTACCTATTCTAAGTATGCTGGATTTTGCACAAATAATTACTTCCGCGTCCGTGAAATCAACAATTTAATAATCATGTACGCGCATTAGCAGTTACTGTTGGAACTACCAACCACGACTGTTTATTTAACAGAAAACAAGGAATATTATTATTATCCTGTTATAATATTCACTTTGGTCCTCCCACAGCCCGGAGCCCGAAAGCTCTTAATGCCAAGTCGACCTGACCTCATGGCAGCTCCATTAAGCCGTTTTATACATAATGTATGAATTTGTTATGCCGTTTGATGTAAAGAAGCCTTAACGCAGGTAGTGCTAAAGTCTAAAGGCAGTTTTCTCTATTTTAAAGCATCTATTGCTACAATTATAAGTTAATATAGGTTCCGATATAAAGTAAAGTCTCTTTTCGCGATCAATGTTCATCATTCAGTGATTTGACCGAGTCGGGAGTCGAACTTGGAACTCTATGCACTCTGATTATAATACCAAATGCATTGTCAATATAATTAAAGCAAAAAAACGGTCTTCTGAATGTGTTAAGAATCATATTTGTACTGCAATATAAAAGAATATAAACAAACTGAGGTTCCCCATATGTTCTTAAAGTATCTACACAAGCGTAGAAATATAGTTTAGTTAGCTTGTAGCTTGTTTGTTTTTCCGTGAGGTTTTATTTAATTCATAAATACAAAAATACGACGTCAGCATAGTTAGCATTATTTATCCATCAGCCCTTAAAAGTCTACTATTGGACAGTCTCCGGGTCAACGTCATTGATTGGGTTTCTAAACTCAGCGGATTCTCGCTGACTTCCTCAGGTCATTGGACCATGCACACGTCATATTACGAATCATTTAGTTGCATACTAATGAATTATGCCTACAAGGCAACTATCGTTGCGTAACGGCTAACGTTTAACTTCTGCACTCTTTATATTTCCTGCAATTATAGTAGAGAGAAAAAACTACTTTATACAAAAACATTACACGGCAAGATATAACTAACTGTTTAATGTTTTATTTAACTTAAATTAGTTTTGAAACAAAATACACTGCTTTTATACTTCAGTTTATGGACTTTTATAAATAAAGCTTTTAATAGAGATAATATAAGATAAGCTTTAAATAAGAATAATAATAAAGAATGTCCTTTGAATTTTAAATTTTAGTTTAAAATAATATGTACCATGTGTAAGTACGTGTGAACCAACAATTGTCAAAAAACTGAAAAATTAAATCTTAAAATCAACACTAAAGTAACGATCAAAAAGCAGTGTAATAAACGAGGTGTATGTAATTTACATAATATGCGTCATTAGGTCGCAGATGGATATACATTTAATATTTAATTTAATATTTAAATTCATGTATGTATTCGTGAAATTTTTTATTAAGTACACATATCAACACACGAAAATAATGATAATTAATTAGCTTACCTACGTGTTAGTCATAATATTCACTCATAACTTGTCAGATTTTTTAGTATTTCTTTACAAAAATGCTTTTGAACAACGCATTCTAAATTAGATTTTTTGTGCGACTTTATAACTGTTTACCTATATCAGGGGTAATCATTGAAGGAAACAAAATGAAATGTCAATTCATGAAAACAATTCTATTATTTATTATACGACTGCGAATGTTTGCGTGAACTTTCATTATAATACGTGATTAAATATTCACTATTTCTGTTTCGCTGTGACATTTATGAGACCCTTCCATGGTAGTGCAAATTCCGCCGCTATGCATACATATTTCTCGGCTAACTTTTTCAAAGTACACACAAGACTCGCACAACTTATAACAATGTCGTCAACTCGACAGAGGGCATTTTACAAGTCACAAAGCAAATACGTTTTCGTGTTCACTCGGAAATTAGACCGGCAACAAGGCCTCGGGACGGGGCCTATGTAAACCTGCTCGTGGGTTTTCGACCGCCACAATCATGAAGAAACTGAAGCTTGGACCTTCGGACAATTTTGTTGACAGCCCAGACAAATATTCATATTTAATTCCCCGTTAGCTTTGAACTTTGCGGACCAATGTTTCGTATAAACTTAGTTTACTAAGAACGTTGTATCTGTTCGTCTGTTTATTGTTTCGTAGCTACGGAGGCTGTTTCTCGTATTTGCTACGCGTATAAAAATTAACTTTGCGAATTTCAATTCTTACCATAACTTTTTATAAATGTAATCCCAAAGTATGGTGTAAAGGTGTAATTCTCTAAACACGAAACCCCTATGTATATGATCTATGTATGTATGTATATAAATCTTATTTTAAGCCAATGCCTAATCAATGCATAATAACGTAAGTTTGAAAAGTTGTGTCACAATTAAGCCTGTATGTTAAACTTTCTTAGTTGATAACGAGCATTGCTTCAATACGCCTCGCTGTAAGGGTGTTTGGAAAAAGTTTGATAAAAGGTTGTCACGCGGGATTATCCCAACCTCTAGGTGCGGGCTTAATACAATGTGGAGTACTTAATGTTTTGATGGGGGTTGGAACACAACGCATAGAATATTCAATAGTTTGTTCTCAGAGATAAAGGGATGATATCGAAAATTCACTCAATTTTGTCTAATATTTAATTAATCAGATACAGTGATGCGTATAACTGGAAGCTCATAACATAACTTTGATGCCTAATTATGTAATGCGGGAAATATATTTCGTTCACGCAACAAGTTTGAATCGAGCCAAATGTAACTTCGTTATACGATTTTCATTTGATTACTTTTGTATTCAAGTTGTTCAAAATCAATTTACGCTTATACCTACATATTTATATGTTTATTTACTTTGATTTGTGTCATATTTGCTCTGCACAAATACAGTTTATCCTGTTATTCGTATCTACGAAATGTCCAGTGAGTGGATGCTTGTCTTAATGTGGATTTATTTTCCAATTCATTGTCTAAATACCTGTGTAGGTACGAGTACATATGCGAAACATTAAATACAAAATTGTATATATTTCTAACGATATTTCAATTAAAGAAATTTTTTTAGAGATGTGAGAAAGTTCCAGCGCCATATTTTGCCGAATACCATACAAGGAAGAGCTGGCAACTGGTAAAATTGTTAATAGCATGAAAAAAATGTCTATTAAACCTACATAATAAATACGTATAATAAATATTAATTAATATTATATAGAATGTTTCTCTTAAACCCACTAGATACACTTATGTATATATGTACATACATATGTAGTTTTCAGTAAGTGCTTCAGCGACTTCTGCTATTACCGTAGAAAATAATTACGAGTAACATGGATATGACAGTGTTTTAACACAGAGACGTCGCGAATATCCACAAAAATTACTCAATTATGCTATTTCTTTATTAATATTTAAAACCCTAACTTCGTTCTCGGGTTCGTTATCCACGCTTCAAAACATTAGCAACCCTTCGTGTTAATCTAAATATCCTATTCTGTTTGAACGAGTTGCAAATTCGAAATTTCAGTCGCAAAAACTCGTCATGCGGTCAGGCCCCACTTCACTGAAGGTGATCACGTGTACATTGCATTGAATAATTAACGGTACTTATAACAAATTCTGTTTTTAATTCAATTTACGAGCCTGTGTCGACAGCGCTGCCGTTATGTGTACCGATATCGTCATTTTTCTTAGATGTTTTAATAATAACTAAGATAATTTCACATATAGGGCTAGATAATTCCAAATAAGTCAAGTGTTAACTATGAACCGAGGTGTAATTTATAACAATCACAGTCGGTTTTTAACAAGGAAAAGATTGACGATGATTTTTGAAGTGCTCAAAAAGTATTCGGACATTGAGGTCACTGGTAAATTAGGTAAATGGAAGCAAATGGAGCCAAGTTATAAATTAAACTTTCCATCATTATGACAGCCTGCTTTAAGTCAAATTATCCATTAAGTTAATCAAACGGATTTAAGAATGATAAGGTTTTCTCTGTGACGGTTCCTTCATTATTGAACAGCTTTGTATTTCTAAAATTCAAAGTTTGTTACTTCGCTCTGCGTATTACTAGAAGAGATCTCTTGAAATAAATTTTAAGAGGTATGGTTGACTTTCTTTTTAATAGTTTGCTAGGGGAGCCTTTTTCAAAATTTTCTTATACGCTAAGATTGAACGTTTGATTAGTCTTTATTCAGTACAAATTTCAATAGTGTCTATGTCTGTGAGAACTGTGGATGTTGACTTCGAAACTTTAATAAGGATCATTTTTAATATTGAAGTGTTACCTGAATCGAGTATGCTGTTTGAAAATCAAGAAGCAATTTCGACTAACAGCCAAAAGCATCGGTGATGTGTGATAATATAATCGGCTTTTATCCTATTGGTTTCATTCCGCTTTCCTGTTCAAAGAATAAGCACGGAAGGCGCTAGTTAAAAGGGGGCACCGTTATGAGAAGTATGCGTAGGTACTAAATAGTAGGTATATATTAAATTTACACATCGTATAAGATATCTTGTGGGTAGTTAAATGTAAAACATTTCGCAGGCGTATGACGTGTACAAGTGAGACCGACAATTTTACCTACTTACCTAGTTGTTTTTAATTTTTTGAATCGCGTTGCAAGAGTAAATAACATCAAACATTGTTTTAGACTCTTCACCGTTACTGTTATTAGAATTTTGTACGCGTTTGTTTTCTTGACATTAGTAATCTTAAAACTAAACTAAAGTACATTTCTTTAGTGTAATTGTGAAGTTTTCTAATGCGCAAACATAGTTGCGTGTGCAAACGTAACTATTTTAATAAGACATACATTTATGGGGGGGAAAAAATCGCACCGATCACGCCGTTACGATGGGTGACCATGGCATTTACGCCCGGCTGAGTACCGTACAAGGAGTTTGGATTTGAAATGCATTTTAATCTCGTTTTTGCTGCAATCGTGCGCTCTATTATTTGCTGTTAGCGTAACGTACGGTTTGCGGCAACTGCTTGCAGCAACGGGACGGTCACGGTCATGACTTACCTACATTATAAATGGATGGTGGTAGTGGCAGGCAGAACCGACTGAGTAACACTCGATAAGTAAATAACAGTAGTCGAATTTCGTATTTTCAGTCTCATATCAGCGATGACTGATCATTTTTTGTTGTGTGTCATTCTTATTTACAGTTCTACCTATGCTTTACCTACTAACAAATGTTGACTTTTAACGACGACTAGTAGTATTTTTAAATTTAATTTTATTCAGTTTTCGTGACGTAAGATACATAGATAACTCTTGTTCAATATATCTAGATCTCCGTCTCTCTTCCAAGCTATACCTATATCTTAAATAGTAGTGGGGGATAGTTCTCCTAACTTTTTTCCACTACTACTAAAAGCTATCCCTAACATTGCCATCGGACATATACGAGAACACTTATTTTATTAAAAATACATTTTGCACATAAAGTTACTTTATATATTGGACTGGTATTGCCGGTGTTCGAGCTTATTCTATTTTCAGAGCAAACTGATGCACCGTAACAGGGTGCTACCGCATTGCTTGCTCTTACATTAAAGCGCCGTAGATCCCCGAAGTTCAAGAAAGCAGGTGTGACTGCAGAGTTGCATCGAAACTTGGAATTAATTCGAGCCAATGTACGCTCTCAGCTCCCAACCTTTCGTTTACAAGAATTGAAAATTATACCTGAGTGAGTTTGTGTGTTCCAAAGTTTGTTTGATGTCGAGCGTTCAAGAGATTTGGATTTGCGTGATGTAGCTGAGGTAATATGCGTGATGAAAACAGAGCCAGCGGTATTTGGACGTGTGCTATTAAAATTAAATTTGTGTGTCGTAGTGTGGGGTTCTTTAAACGTAACATCAAAAGGAGTCCTTCAGGATATGCAGCGCATTGGCGTCTTTCAATGTTGCTGGAGTTAATGGGTGATAGCGACTGCTTACCCTCAGGTTGACTGTGTGCCTGGTTGCTGTGCGCTTTCCTGTGAAGTAATATATACATATATATTTATTCAAATAAATAAATAAATAAAATCACCCACATATATGTATACCGCATGAATATTTAGTGTTACATATCTACTATACTCTTCCTTAATACACTATACCGCTGACTACAATCTGTGAGAAAATCTTCTCGGTATAAAAGTGAGATTCCAAGTATGAGATGTTGTGTTAGTTCCGTAAAATGCAATGTCAACACGTGCTCCAGCTGCGTGTGCAATGTCAAATTTCGTTGACCACTCTCAGAGCTTAAGTAAGGCCTCGCTCCCACAGCCGAATGTTAAGGTCACGTTACATAACACGTTCTCGTAGACGGCTTGGCGGCGCGCGCGCAGGGTCAACGACCGGGGCCCGCGCAGGCGCTCCTCTAACTTTGAACCACTTCGAACCTCGGAATTTGCGCACACATTCATATTATACTGGCTCAGTACTCTGTTACTCAGACTTGAATACCAGTTTCTAATGCATACGCTGGTGCTTGTCTAGTTGTAGACACCAAATGTACGAGTATGTATGGGAGTGTAGGAGGTTGAACGATTGGTTTTGTTTCCTTGGATTATTAATATTACGAGTATATCAATACCATAAATAAACAAAGCGGTTTCAGTTTTAATAGCACTAAATAATGATTTAACTTGGTATGTTACGTAGGATGTAGTATTATACTAATTAGCTTGTTTAAATATTTAATGTATATTAATTATGTAGAATAAATAAAAGTAACATAAATGTTTTCCTTGTTAATTATTTTGAAGCGCATTCAATATTTTAAAATAAATATGTCTATGAGTCTAACATTCTACGACGGTACTACTCGTGTATTAAATTTCCACTTACAAATAATCCTTGGACATGTATCATGTACATATGTAAGTATGTGTGAATCACATGCGTAAATAGATTTTACTTCAATCACTATCATGAAATCTCTACCTACAGTTTTGATTGAATGTATCACACACTTTCTTATTTTAACTTTGAACACCTATTTGTCGTCGTTTGATAGAAAGTCTTTAAAATTGTAGTATACCTACCTATTTAAAAATATCATAAATGAATAGTATTTCTCTAACATTTCCATGCATGTCTCGCTAAAAAATATGAAAATAACCTTACAATAATTAGCAAGGAAAAACAAGGCTGAACTGAGAGCCAGTTAAAACGGGATGTTGTTTTATTTTTGGGATGACAATTAAAAATATTGCGAATACTTTCTGCTATAAAAATAGTAACGAAAAACACACACATATTTTAGAATTCTTCATAATATCCTCTTAAGTATGTGAAGTTTCTTAATCTACATTTGGCTACGGTGGTACGTAATGGCTATAAAGCTTCTCATTCTAAGAGGAGATTTGTGTACAGCTATCAAATAATAAAACAATGACGTAAGGAGAATAGAAAATTAGGGAGTCACTTTAATTTATATTCTACTAGCGGTCCGTCCCGGCTTCGCATAGGTATAAAATATATAACCTATGTTACTCACTGAAAAAATGACTAAAATCGATCCAGTAGTTTTGATTTATTCATTACTGCCCGTGGCCCGCACGCGTTAAA
>DWGJ01003381.1:0-13480 GCA_018246895.1 Aspitha aspitha aspitha | reverse complement strand
TAATCTCCGAAACCACTGAACCGATTTCAATGAAATTTTGTACATATCTATTATTTGATCCAACTTAAAAGATAGGACAGTTTTTATAAAATATATAAATAAATAATAAATGTCAATTGTCAATAAATTTTTACATAAAATAAATTTCTGAACCCACGATATTTGACATGCATAACCACGGCAACGCGTGGTCAGGTCCACTAGCAATATTATAAATGTATGTTATATTTGTTAGTTTGCACTTTTTTATGTCAAAACGGAACGTCGAAGTTGTTTTTGGTATGAAGATTGTTGTATTGCGGAAGACTGACAAAAGCTTGTTTATCAAATAACACGAGTAGGTACGACTATAGATGTAGTTATACGCGCAATAATGTGTGACATTGACACTGTAACATTGTGACATTGCGTGAAAAGACAAACGTAGATATAATAAAAATTCAAACTTGAACGGGTACATAAATTTATTATATCGGTGACTGCTGGGCCGGTGACATAAAAACCACTATAATATTGTAATCGCTTCGAGAACGGACTGCTCCATCCAAAGGCACTGGATAGAGACAGTCATATCATAGGTTTAATTAAATAGTTTAGTTTATTTTATGTTTTATTAGTTATGTTATTATGATCGATATGATTGAAATAAATAAATAATTAATATTATTATTGCAAATCGACATAATGAGAACGGTTGATCTGACACGATAAACACCTAAGTAAGAGTAGTTTCCTACGTAGAAATGAAAAAATCGCAAGGGAGATTTCAAATAACCCTCTTAATATAGAACGGATACAGATGAAAATTTAAATGTTACGATTAAACATGATTTTAGTTTAATCTGTACTAATATTTAAAAATATTATTAATATGTTTCAGTCGATTTAACTAAAAACTTAATAATAATAACATTTTTTTATAACTATGTTTCAAGTTACATATATCTCGAACGGTAACGGTTACTTAATATAATAAGTACAGGACGGTTGGTTAGTTACATTTAATTTTTTTACAATAAATTTTATGATCACTTAATAATTTGTTATTATTGATATCTTATGTTTGTCACAACACTGCTGTTCCATTCATAAGCCTGTATTAAAAAACGCTTTTCGTCTGTGCCAGTACTAGCGGACTATGCATTTAAAATTGGACGAGCGATCTTTATCAGCTAGCTGTTTGAACAATGGACCGAAATTGCTGAACACATTGATGGTGACAACAATGCCTTATTGCAATCGTTTGTGAGAAAGATAAAAGGGAGATAAAACTTCTGCGGTTCAACCGTTATTGCCCACTATGTAAACACACTTTTTAGATACGGATACTTTAATAAAATTGTGCCAATTCATGTCTCCCTTTGTTATTTTAATATTAACAATAAACTCTTTGAAAAATCCACTTTGTTCTCTTGGAATAGGTGCACTCCATTTGGTTTAGACCCTAGATTTTTGGTACAAACCAAAATTGATTTCATTTCGAGCAAAACGAGCTACAATGATAATTGTAATAATAGTCTTTAATCCTTAATAGTCTTTAATTAATTGTATCTTGGATCATAGTGTGATGATTTCAGCAATTTATTTCAAATTGTATTGTCAACAGTTAAATGGTATGTTAATAAATATCTTGAGTGAACGCGCCCAGCAGGTTTTCTAGTCTTTACCTAGTTTAGTATCAGAAGACATTGCGTAAAAGTGTTTCAAGTTATTATTAGTATTAATATTAATTTCACTCTGGCAATAGACTTGTAAATTCTGGTTGGCTAATAATCGGAAAGCACGGATCGGCGATAAATAAATCTTTTTACACGAAAATCCTTATCGTCGATACAGAATGTTCGTTAAACACAATGTTATTGAATTATTTTTAACGAAATATCAGTCTTTAGAACAAAACGCCTCACAAAACGCGGGGAAATTTATGCTTCGTCATCGCGTTCGCCGCAATGTAGGCGTCAATCTAGATCGGATCTAATGAAAAATCATTATTTGATAGCGGAGTTTTGTATATTTCAATATTGCTGGCACCGTGTCACCTTTATTTTCTACATTGCTATTGCTATTTCGCAATATTAACCTACTGCTAGATTCACTCTAGATACCTTACACGCAGTAAGGTACAAAAATAAAACAAAGGTAACATTACCATCTCTGGACACACAAAGTTATCTCATTCTAAACTACGCAGAGCCTGTAGGTACTATGATGACCAGACAGCTAATAAACCAATTGTATACGTGCTATATAATACTTAATAGATAATTTTATTTACAACTAGACACAGAACAAATAAATGTACTCATCAGACACGTGTTTATTTTAAGGGCAATCGAACACAAGAACTCCATCGCAGCAATCAGGGTCTCAAACCACTACGCGTGTGTGGTTTATTAAAAATATTTTATACATATTTCATTCTGTGGTTTAACACACGAGGCCTAAACAGTAAATGTTTATTTACTCCATTTATATTAAAACAACCCTCGTCCGACTGTATCGCGGTAGAGCAGGCAATGTTAAATTTTTACCAGTTCACACACGTGCGGGTTACGAACTTATATGTATTCAGTTTAATTTCATGAAACAATTGGTAAATTTAATCGCATTGCATAAATATGTGGGCCGCGGGAGATTAATCCATTTTCAATATAGGATTATAGAATATGTTAAATTGCTTTTTTGGTTCGTAGTTTCTTTAGGTGTGTTGTGTTTGTGTTATTATAATACTATCTTTTCGCAACTTCTCTGCTGGCGCAGACATTTAATTTCCAAAAATCAATAAATTCCTTCCTTTTTTATAACCAAAGACCGTCAATCTAAAACTTCAGACATCTAACTTTTAAACCGGCGAATTTTCAAACAATCTTTCTTCCCCTTGGGTTTTTGTCTTGATTGGGTGGGTCGTTATTTTTACAAATTCATATAACGATCGATCGAATTTATTATTATTTGGATAGAACAACGCCTTTGCTGCCAGCTAGTGTTAAATAAAGTTGAAACCAGTATAAATCCAATTGTTTTCGACTGCCCTTCATTTGCATATTATAATGACAATAAAAGTAATAATTGGGGACATTTTCACTCATGGATGTCCGATTCCAAATTAGGCAATTAAATGCCTGTGTTATGGTACATACATTGTACATGTAAAATGTATGCAATACATATTTTTATTACACCCAGATTCAGCACAAACAAAAATATAATAACAAACAAATGACTATTCTGAATCGGAATCAAACCCACAAAATTCTGTTTAGCAATAGACCAATGGGTCAGTCAGTTTAATAATTTTTGAAAAGCGCCACTCAATATATTATGCAGTGGTCGAACGAATTCCGTATAATTGCATATAAGGCAACAATAAAAGTAAAAAAATGCACCTAGATAATATCTATGTACTACGTGTCGTTGATACAATCTTTAATACAGCATTCAATCACATAAAATCAACATGCATGACATGTTGATTACAAATTGAAGTAATATCGATTTTGGACTTAATTCCCTTTTTTATCATCACTTTTTCTTCTACTTTTGAACATCGGCCTCCGCTCATGTTGTAATAAGTGATATTTAATTTTAAAACTCACATAAATCGGTAATGTTAGAATTGTATGGTTAAGATTGCAACCGCAAGCCGGCAATCGCCGTCATTTATCCTTTACAGTTTCTATAACTAATTAATCATACGATGTTCACCTTTACGCAAACCTTGGGTAGGTCTTAACTGTTCCATTATGTTATAATATAATCTCGATGTGTTGTTTTAGTACAAAGCCGCGGGTAATGTATTGTTGTTATAGGCGTATCGCAATTACGTCTTGAAACACCTTCGCCGTAAGCCCTTCACTTTAGCCAGATTATGGGTAAGGTGAGTGATAGTTTGGGTACAAATTAATAATTTCGGGTACGTAATTATACTAAAATTTACGTGTAAGTAATGACAACGACACTATGCGTTAGTTCAATGACCGTTCAATTGAATATAAATGGGGGTTAATAAACTTTTAGCGGAGTGATTTCTGGAGCGCTAGAAGGTCGCTTTCATGGAAATTTATGAAATTACGGCTTTAAAAGGCGGTAACTATTGTACTTACGAGTATACAAAGTTTAAAAAACATTGTAAGGAAGCCTTTCGTAAATTCATTTCTCGGTCGGGCTTTTTGATTGTCTGGTAAAAACAAATGAATGTGTCAAAAGTACTTCCCATTCAGTCCTCATAATCTATACTTAGCGCGTAGTTAATGGAATTCTAAAAAAAGACTCCAAATATAAGTAAACATCATTACAATGTCATTAGGGTCATATTCCATCGATTTGTATTAAACAAATGTAGCATCTCATATGGTATACGATGAGTTCCGCACTGTGACCCAAATGGATCTTAATGCATCGCAGACATCTGTCATTTTATTCACACGCTGACATTCACCAATATGAGAGGAATTTAGTTAACATCTTATTTTCGTATCAAGTATCGTGAAGATTGATGTTCGATATAAACATCTTTTAAGATAATTTTTTCAGCATTGAATACTTAATATGTAAGAATGCAAAACATTGAATTTATGAAACAAACATCAATTAGACGCAATATAATAAAATAATTGAGTAAAAACAAGTTCTAGCAGACAATTAGACGATCACAGTGTCAAATGAATTTTAAATTTCGAATAGCTTTGAAACCTGATAACGGTTTTCATATTTACGAGTTGGAAGACGTTCATATTTAGGACTTATTTTATCGTTCCTGCGCCAATAATCTATCTGAAGATATCTGTCTATTTATACGGCTATAACATGTAAATTTATATACATATCTTGTATATTATTAAGCGTACCCAAATAAAACATTCGCAAGTGGTCAAACACAAGTGAAATTCAATTTATATTCTGTTTGAATTCTGATTTCCCATGTGGATTTGATTTTGTTTTCGTAGTAAAATTGATATTAGGGCATATGATATATTTTCATTGGTTCCTTGGATTCAATATTTATTATTACCAATTTCGTTATCGTAATTCCATATATAGTTTTATTTGATTTTCAGTGAAATACATTTTTTCCATTCGTTTATCCATTTGTTTTGTGTGTACCAATATGGATCGAAATGCAACTTGGTGCATTCATATTAAAAAGTGTAATTTTCTGTCACAAAAAACTTCAGTTGGCAGAAGTTTGGTTTTCATTTTGATTGGGATTCCCTGATTTTAGGTACGGCTTCGTTTAGTAAAATTGCGTCATATATCTATAATGTAATATTTGCCGTATGTTTAAATGTCAATATTTAATGAGAAAATTTCAAACGCAAAATTTTAAGTGCTGAAATAAAATTGCTGTATTTTCACTGAACAATTTTTTCATTGTGACGTTTATTTCTTTCGCAGTACACTTGCCTGCACGAGAATCTGTTTCATTATCTGTGCGAGGAGAACGGAGGTGCGGTGACGCTGCCTGCCGCTAGAGGGGACGACGCGTGGAAGATATACTTCAATGAGAACCCAGAGGAGATTGTCGACGAGTTCGCAATGCGCTACGGCATCGAAGCCATCTATCAAGCGATGACGTGAGTCATATTTTGCTAACGCTTGAATTTTTTTTATTAGAATAGAGTAGCACACAGGCAGCAGTCACAATTGGCCGCTGCTATCTATGGTCATCTGTAACCGACTCCTAACAGGACTGTAGGGACTTTTAGTGTGAATTCAGTTAGTATAAGGTGTTAATATGAATTAGTTGGTGAGTATTCTTTGGTAACAGGACTGCAGGAATGGGACTGTTAGTGTTATGAGCCCAGTTAGTATGTGTTAATAGCTGCAGTTAGTAAGTGTTAGTACATAGTTACCCCATAGTCGGTGACAGATGCGTTGCTACTCTTGAGGACTAAGATGGTCGCCTCTGGTATACAAGTGGACCGGCAATCACACGCTTCGGACCGTAACACAGTTGCAACAACTGCTTCACGGTAGAAATATATACATCTAGCACTAGCGTCACCTAGAAAAATTCTCATGGGACAGTATTTCTAGTAGGTCGTAAATTATATGTAGTAAACCCAATCCCGTGCACTCAACCTGCGTGATATTTTTTTCGTATCAGAATAAAATTAGTCTGTTTCTGTCCAGGTATTAATTCACACACAAGTTTACTTATACGGGGAAATATAATATAATTGAGAAATCATTCTCTTGTTTTCGCCAAGTCGTTAATTTACTGGATGTCAGCGCAATTAGATTAGGTACCCAAATCAAATATGCCTATTCTTGTATCAGCAATCCTACAAGAACATTAGGCCTGCGTGGTATCAGCTCTTTGTATCTATAATTTAAGTCTATTAATCAATATCGTATCAACTATTCATAACATTGATAATAAAGCAAAATTATATTGACTATTGTTTTCTTAATTCTGCGAATAATAATTTGATTATAAAAGCCGCCATCTTGTATATAATTTGTAAAGGTTTTTAAGTGTTTATTTGTCCATAGGTATGTCTATTTTCTCTGGCATAAATAACGTGGTATATTTAAAAATTTGAGGTGTGGTTAAATTCGTCTTAGTAATGCTAGTCATATAGCTAGTTACTAATAGTTATACTCTTTTTAATTGTTCATTTTAATTATTATTTTAGTTTTTTTTTTACTTAGCTGTATTTTTAGTCTCCGGGACGAGATTTTCCATAAAAGTCTAGAATCTAGACGTTTAGACTCGCTGATGAACTCTATAACTAAACTAAACTAGTTTCAAAACGACCATTGCAATCTTCATTGTGGTCTTTAAAGTATTTTTGTAGTCATTTAGTTAACAGATTTTATTTGTTCATTCTCATTTAGCGTTAATGAACTCAAACTATTCGTAACTAAGTTTTACTCGGTGAGTATTTATTCAGATCGGCAATTCTGAATGAATGCGACGCAAGAAACTGCTTATTTTCCACTGGGGTATCATAAAAATGACTAGTTTTGCATCTACTATGAAACTTTTTATAATTGTCTCCAACATATTTTTGTACTCGTTTAATTAACAGAGTTCGTTCGTCCGTTGTCATTCAACTTGTTTTGAGTTCATTCATCAAGAATGAACAAACATTTGTTCGATAAGCATCATTTATTCAGATCGACAGTTCAACTTGTCCGTGGAGTTAATTGCGCTTCGGTAGCTTTATTAAATAAACATTAATATTACGAAAATCTAATAATATACCACGGTTGGGCATGAGGCTACAATGGTTACTTTGAAAATTAGCGCCAGTGGTTTTCCACGGGTAACCCTAAGTATACCCCCTATCCATCCTCTTTCTATCTAACGATACAAATATTAAATGTTGTTTATAAATTTTTGTTTTTTTTTTTGTTTTTGTATCTTTTTTATTTGGATGATACAAACATTTTCTTTCTTTCATAATGATTAGCAGCTTACATATCTGGCGAACTTTAAACAAAAGGGTTAACGAGAATTTAGCATTGACAGACTGTTACATTACCCTTATCAGAATAACAGCAGAAACCGTACACTTAGTACTGTTATTCTACGTAATACAATTTTATGTAATGTAACGTATTTTATGCTTCGCAGTCATTTCCACTGTCTATCTACGAAGTATCTCTGCGCGGGGGTACCGGCGGTGATGTCAACTCTGCTAGCCAATATCAACGCGTACTACGCTCATACGACTGCCTCATCCGCCGTATCTGCTTCGGACCGCTTCGCTGCTTCTAACTTCGGCGTAAGTATCACATACTAGTAGTACTCGTATCGCGTACTAGTCTACTAGGGTTAACTAGTGTAATTTATTGCAATAATATAAATTCACTCGTATTACAAAGGCGTATGATATGCTAACATATAGAGTACTTATTATTAATTATAGGTATTATTAATTATGAAGGGGATTGCGTGTCTATTATCATTTATTATTTATTGATCATGTTTACAAAAACGTATAAAATATACCAAAACATAATATAGTGCTCGCGTATGATGATTACGTACCTGAATACTTAATATAATTCGCGATTTTATATTTTCCTTTCAGTTTTACTATCTCTAACCTGAATTAATAGTCCATAAACAAGAGAAACGTAACAAAAAGCGATAAGTGCTAGTAAAATGGTTCCTTTTACGCAACATAAAATGAATGGGAACGACGTGAAACTCTATCGGCGTCGTTGGCTAAATTTCATAGCTACACTATAATATTTCGCATTCCTTTTATACAGGGCATGTCGAGAAGTTTACGATGGTTGTCTAAAATGGATATGTTTAACCCTTGTCCTTTTCGGAATGTTTATGACAAATAAATTATGCGCACATTCGTTCTCAGTGTTGTGTGTATTAAATGCATAATTTTGTGATCTATGTTGATAGTTAAGGTTACACATTTCGGATATTTTACTGTAATAATATAGAAGTACCTTACATTGTATAACGATAATTGTCCACTATTGAAATAAAATGCATTATAATGAAATAACATGTATGAAGAATAGTTAAATAAAGGCTGTGTTGGCCACCACAGTAACTCAAAGTTATTACGATTAATACAGAGGTATATAAGTTTTAAGTAAATTGTTAGCTTTATTAAATTTTCACTCTATGAAAAGGCAGCCCAAGGTCTGTCGCCAAAAGCAATTAAGCCGATAATTTGTTAAGTTTACAAAGTTCGAGGCATTTTTACAAATTGTACTAATTAAGATAATTGCTTCAGAGTCGGCATGACAAATGAGTAGTAACATGTTAAAATTGTTTGCTGTCGTTTACTTAATTACTTTTAATTAGTAATTGCTTTAGTCTTAAAAAAACAACACTGAACACGAATAGTTTGTTGAAACTTAACTATAGTACATAAAATTTGACTTAAATACTATGGAAAAATTGATCCTTTAAAAAGTAGCGGAATAGTGCTAGATAATAGCATTAGAATCGGCTTCCCTAAATTTAGAAATGCAGCTAAATTTAGAAACATAAAAAATTAGATAAATATCGTATTTAACAACGCATTAGAATACCTGCACGCAAGTGAAGGGTCTGGTTGACCCTTTAGCGTTTGCAGGTCGCGTAACATTAGTCAAACTTTACGGAAAGGCTTTGTTATTGCTTAACAGCCTTCGTCAGGGACCTTGGGTTTGGTAGGGAATGAGTTCCTTATTGTTATTAATAGCCACATTTACATATTGCAAGTTTTATTTCAACAGAAAGAGAAATTTGTGAAGCTCCTGGATCAGCTGCATAACTCCCTCAGGATCGATCTGTCGATGTACAGGAACAACTTCCCGGCCTCCAGCGCCGAGAAACTAATGGATCTTAAGTCTACCGTGGATCTCCTTACCAGTATCACTTTCTTCAGGATGAAGGTATTCTCTTCCGTTATGTACATAACTCTACAATACCAGGAATGGCAATTATTATGAGGAGAAAATGTAATGGCATTTCTTTAATTAGTTATAAGTAGGGATGCTAAGGAGCTCCGTAATCGTAACTGAAACTATCGGATATCCGATATAAAAATCTATCCGTAACTGCAACCGAATCCGAACCAAAAGTTTCGGATAATTTCGAAATTCTTTTGATTTTTAATATTCCGTATTTTAATATCCATAACCGAAACTAACGGATGATTCGAAATAATTTCATATTCGTATCCGAATCCGGTATTATAATTATTGCTATATCGGTATCCAGCGGTATCAGAAATTTCATATCCATAACATCCCTAGTTATTATATACTCTTAACGTCTTTCTTTATGAGTCGTTCCACATGGTATTTTATATTTTCAGGTCCAAGAATTGAGCAGTCCACCCCGCGCCAGCACTGTGGTCAAAGACTGTGTGAAGGCTTGCCTTAGATCAACATATCAATTTCTGTTCGAGAATTGCTACGAATTGTACAATCGAGAGTTTCAGGTACGGAGTTTTAACGATGTAATAAAATTATTTTATTACATATTAATAGTAAAGTTTTCAATGTATCTGAGCTTGCTAAGAAAATTCTTTGTCGATCAATTCCCAAACTTTTATATTAAAAAAACAAAATCGTATCATCACGCCCTTGAAGTCAAAGAATGTTTCAAACTTTGGAAAATTATACTCCAACATAGTCCCTTCAATTGCTCGGCAAATCTCACAATAAGATTTTTAAGAAGTGATCTAAAATTTTTATTATTATAATCTACCTTAATTCAATGTCTGTTTCATTTCCTTACATTGTATATTGGTTGTTTGTTATACAGGTTGATCCAAACGAAGCAAAACGAGATCCATCAGATCACGGCCCGCAACTCGACTCGGTCGATTTCTGGCACAAGCTGATCGCGTTAATAGTATCTGTGATAGAGGAGGACAGGAATAGTTATTCTCCTGTGCTCAACCAATTCCCTCAAGAGCTTAACATAGGACAGGTACACATTGGATTAAACATTTAGCTAAGAACACTAGTAAGGCGTGATATTGGGACTAAGGCTGGGTATCTTTATAAATATTGTCGCATCTCGGGTTTAGATTCAGTCGATTTAATCGCAATTATCATTATTTTCAAATCTTTGTAACTATTATTACAATTAATTGAGGAGAATTCGTTTAAAATTTAATAAAATTTCTAGTTATCTGCCGATATGATGTGGACCTTTTTCGCCGTGGATATGAAGTACGCTCTGGAGGAACATGAACAGCATCGCCTCTGCAAGTCTTCCGCTTACATGAATTTACACTTTAAAGTTAGTAGACCATGTAAACAGTTAGCCATATCAACCAGTTCTTCATATACGAACTACAGCCAAAGGAAAACTCAAGCAATGTCCAGCCCATTGGGCCCAGTAATTTCTTTGTGATATGCAGACAACAAATATTAAAATACGACTATTTTTGACCCTATTACATTGCGTGTCCTATGCATTATTGTTACTCGCATTTGCATAATGTTACTATCCATTTACAATGCAATTAACATTCAATAGACATAATAACATAAATCCAACAAATAAAGAATTTTGAATTTGAAATTTTGAATTCGAATTTGAATAGAGAGTCAGTATATTTTATTTAAGGAATTTCTATGTATCTTAACTAAGTACAACACTTTTACATTGAATATCAAAATATGTTGTTATATTGATGTACAGACAGCTATTATTTTTGATATTATGTAGAAAAATATTTCAGCGTATCTTTAAAATTTCTCCGTTTATAACATTAATAATAGCACGGACAGAGTTTAATATGGATATTTATCAACTACAGCAAATTCTACACTTTTTTCTCTTCTTTTCTTCTCTGTTTCTTTTACACCACTTCCCTCTTCTGTCTTAGCCCTATGATTGTTTGGCAGAGATTTGCTTAAAGCCTTTAAGTCTCCTTTTATTCCATTTTTTCTTTACAAAGAATGAATATATTCAAACGCTCGTGTCCGCAGGTCAAATGGCTGCATACGAACTATGTGAAAGACGTGCCGCCGTACTGCGGCGCAGTGCCCGAATACCCGGCGTGGTTTGAACCTTTCGTGATGCAGTGGCTCAACGAGAACGACGACGTCTCACTGGAATACCTCAACGGTGCCTTCAACAGGGATAAGAAGGACGGGGTATGTACAGCTACAATTGAAACAACACAATTAAGAAAAGAAGAAAGGAAGATACATCCGTTTATACGCGGGCTTTTGTCTGCTCCAAGAGAATTATGTAATTACAAGTAAATATGAAAGTAGTAGTAAAATAAAACTAAAGATAATACGAAAAAAGACAAAAAAATAAACTTAAAACAATTATAACAAATGTTGATAAAACCTTTTTTTTGTGATCAATTAACTCAGCCAAGCAGCAGTTGAAGCTTTGTATATATTGGTCAGCTTATGGTTATTAGAATAATAACAAGATGTGCGTTCATTCTTGCTATTTCATTGTTCAAATGGCAGAAAAACATAAAAATTCAATGAATATTTTAAAATAAATACTTATTTCCTTGTTTAGGTTGCTATTTGCTTTAGCAACATTTATTTAGTTATTACATTACATATTTATTTGCTAAGGACGGAGATTGGGAAGATGCGCGGATAAAGTTTAGGAATTTAAACAAAACTGATCAACATTTCTTGTTAATATAATTCGTTTTCGTGTAATACACTGTTTACCTTATAATGAATAAAAGACCCTACCTTACCTAATAATGAATAAAAGACCCTACCTTACCTTAAAATGAATAAAAGACCCTACCTTACCTTAAAATGAATAAAAGACCCTACCTTACCTTATAATGAGGAAAAGAATTTGAATTTCCTTACAGTTCCAAAAGTCGAGCGAGCACGCACTGTTCAGTAACTCGGTGGTGGACGTGTTCACGCAACTGACGCAATGCTTCGACGTGGTCTCCAAGCTCGAGTGCCCCGACCCCGAGATCCTCAAGCGGTACATGAAGAGGTTCGCGAAGACCATCGTCAAGGTGCTGGTGGCGTACGCGGAGATCGTGAAGAAGGAGTTCCCCGAACACTTGAAGGAAGAGAGAGTGGTGCGTTTCTATTCAAAGACCATAGTTTTTAATGAAGTCCTTTGAGACTCCGTTTATGAAGTACAACGACTAAAACGTGACATTCATTGAGTGTATGTTTACAGCTTATAATGAATAAAACAATTTGAATTTGAATTTGAATCGTTCTTAGATACTCAAAATTGTTAACGTTTCAGTTTTAGTGCTGCTATATAAATGTTCGGAAAATGTTACTTTGTAAACTCAGTTATTCAGTATTTGAATCATCTGTCATAGTTCACTCGGATGTGTTTTCTTTTAACGTGTAGAAATTCAAAAGGAACCTATCGCATTCCGATTAACTAGTAGCCGTAAGGGAAACAAATGAAGTATTACAAGTCATGAATAAATTGACTTCGATATTCAAAATTGCAGGCGTGCATTCTAATGAACAACATCCAACAACTACGAGTGCAACTTGAGAAAATGTTCGAAGCTATGGGCGGGACTAAGTTGGAGCAGGATGCAGCTAACATCCTGAATGATCTGCAGCAGCGACTAAACAACACCCTCGACGAACTCGCCTCCATGTTCGCTAACAGGTATTCATTGATCTCCCGCTTACTTATTTGACTTTGAACTGACTGTAAACCAATGTACCCTCCCTCTAATTAGCTGTTTCTTCATGTATGTGTATAGGTACATTCAATTGAGTCAATTTTAAAAAATATACTTACAGGTTACATTATTATTATTACATCGTTACAGAATACATTCTATATGCACTTGTGTAGTGCATTATGTCTGTACATAACTATTCCTAAACTTAAACAAATCATGCATCATGTATTAAATACGCCGAGATAAAAAATAGGCAGACAAGAAGACGCAATCTTTTTATTTGTATTTATCGTTACTAGTGGTCGCCTGCTTGTCGAAATACGACCATAATAAAAAATAATTCTTTGACATTTCTTTGGACTTTTTGTTTGACATTGACAACCAGAATGTAAACAATG
>DWGJ01003380.1:0-13483 GCA_018246895.1 Aspitha aspitha aspitha | reverse complement strand
AGATGTTTGAGGAAGCCCAGATGGTGAGGCGTGTTAAAGCATATTTGAATCGTATGCATGTAGAAACTGATGAAGAACGCCTACATGCTCTATCCCTAGAATGTGAGGGTGCAGGACCGGCACCCGCAATGCCTCGGCGTCGACACCCTTCACCCTCTTTGTCAACTACTAGTAGCGCTTCTTCGGCTAGTGAAAGCAAAAAGAGTTTTGCTGGGAATAAATTTGGCGCTGCTTCCCCACAAGCTGTTAGAAAGCTATTAGCATTATCTGAGCCAGCTAAAACGAGACCTCACCAGCCTCGACCACCACCATCTGGACCTTCTCCGTGTTCTCACAGACGTGATGGACCTGGCCCAGCTATTTGTTGTTCACGAGCCGCTCACGAGAGGTCGCATTCAGACACACCTACTCCAATGCCAGTAGACTTGTCAGCTGAAAGTAGCAGTGTAACGTCATTAGTTAACTTGCCATTACGGAAAACTGGATCTGCGACTTCCAGTGACAGTGGCCACGGCTCATGTACGACGGCTAGCTGTGTGCGGCCGGTACCGCCGCCGAGGATGCCGCAAGCACCTTACACACTTGCTTCACAGGTAGCGCGTTTAGAACGACTTAGCCGTGCACATTCACATGAAGGAGTAACTCGCCAGTACGCAGATTTTTACCACGATGCGCCCGACGACGAAGACGACGATCAGCAGGTTTCCGCTGTTTGAAATTTTAATACTCTAAATAATGTCTATTTATATAGTTCATTTTGTAATCTCACTTGATGAATAGAGAGCACGAGTTAAATACAATTATTTCTTATATTATCAATATCTTGTATGTAACCCTTATGATTAAGTTTAAAGACTGTATTATTTTAACATTAAGAACATTTCCTAGTGTTACATAGTGTAAAATTACATGTAAGCCATGCCTTTACTATAATTATTACTAAATATAACGTGACCCACCAGTTTCCAGTTATATCTAGAGATGTTTGATGTACCAATATATGGGTGATTGTGTGTATTCATCATCGGTATCTTCTACATTCCGTTGTTTGTATATTATTTTTATAATTGCGATTATTTATAATATGCAACCTAGACCAAATAATAATTAATGTACCTTTTAATATTTACGATTCAGATTGTTTTTTTTTAATTGTAGTGATTTTGGTAGCTTTGTGGACCAATAGTATGTTGGGAAATTATGTCTTATGGTAGCCGTTTGAAATATGTTTATATTATGATTTTAAATATTTTAATTGTAAATAATAAAAATATTAATTCAGTAATTCATCCATTGTTTATTTAGTCACATTTGGTACCTATGTTCATATAGACAATTGAAATTGAATTCTGGATAGAATTCACAAACTTGTTCTTGTCAGAGGTTTTGTAAATCTCGTTAGCTAATATAAACATTATTATTTAAATTCTTGTATTATTCTATTATTGTATTATTCTAACCACAAAACTCATGAACATGCATTGTTTACATTTGTAATTTGTCCTTTTCATGTAAATACATGTATTCACATTTCTACTGTTACTGTTATCTTACATTATACAAAAAAAAATTGTCAAACCCTTTTGTTCTTTCAATTGCTTCATTACTGATACAATAAAATTTAAGTAATATTTCAACTCCAAATTATTGTACATTCTATAATCAGAATAATTTAATTTATATTAAATGTGCTTATTATCAATGTCCAATTTTCATGGATTAAATTAAACACTCAATGCTTTATTTCACAGCAAAAATACTATTAAAAGCATAAAAGAGTGCAATGAACATATAAAAATCACTGTATATGTATATTATCTATGTTGCAATGTAATATGACAATTTCTTCCATATCAATTTATCTATAAATACAATATTTATTATATGCACTATCTAAACTGAGCTATGTAATCATCTTCAAGGGGATGTAATTCAGGAGCTGGTATCACCAGACTGTGCAATGGTGGCCCCAGTTCGCAAGTCTGCATGTCATTTAATGACTTCACAATGATTTTTTGATCAGGAGCACCAACTCTTGACAATCCTATTGCTAAATGGTCCTTGCTTAAACCTGAAAATCGAAAGAAACATAGGTACTGACTGTTTAATGTAGAAGATGATGTTAGACTGGGCTTGATGTCTAAGAATACTGATTTTTAGCAAATATATCATCATACGAGTATTAGTTGAACCACACAAAAATCGTAATATATCAAGATGTAATATGATATCTTTAGTAGTAATGGAGATAATTATTGTAATAAATTATTAAATGAAATGCAGTAAAGCAAACTTTTATCTAACCTTTGCTTTAGATGTAATATAAGTTAGTTATATTACCTATTCATAAATCATATTTATTTATGTAATAGTTATATTTGTAATATAACACATCACAACTGTCATTGATTGCTTGAATAAACATAGCTTGTATCTTTACTGTTCTTAAAACATTACATCTTTTATCTTGAAAATACTGTTGGCTTTTAATAATACATTGTTATGTATTTACTAAAACCCATACTCATAAGCATTAACAATTTTAAAAGCAAAATCTTGTCATTATTATCATCCCATGTATTCATTCCCATTTAGATATTTCTAAATCTAATGTGGTTTGGCGGTATCATAACATAATGAAGGATTGACTTTCTAAAAGTTATGCAAAATAAGTTTCGTAAATTTGCTGCATATCAATACATAAAATTTACCATATGTATTGTGGTTGTTGGAATTCAAACAAACTAACACCATAATCAAATACATTCATTTTCATTACTTTGATTATTATGTATGCAATTGCTATAAACAGGTGGCAGCACTAACTATATCTATACTATACCAGCTTTACAGATTATAACAGAATTACATCTAAAAATAACTTCAGTCCTATTTGAGCCTAGACTAAATAATAATTTACTACTACTTAGCAATTAAAGCCTAGTGAACAACAAGGTCAAAAAAGCTATTGCAACTGTTAGGTAACAATAATAACTGAGAAAAATTTGTTACCTAATTCCAAAAAAGGCAATTAAATACTTGTCTCTGGCCAGAGCAACAACATTGTTCGGTGTCATTGGTAAAAGTACATATACACATACTATATAATACTTACATTTAATTACACCCAGACGCAGAACACACAAGTGTGCTCATGTACACAACTTATGGTTTAACACCCAGGTCGTATACCACCAACCAGAGGCTGCTAATGAACATAACATGGTTAACAGTATAACTAGTATTAATACACTACATAATTACCTGAACTCGATCGGTTCCCTATTATCTGCATCAGTTGAGATGCTGCTTCACTCACACTCATGAATTTAGGGTCCATATACTGACGAACTTTCCTAGTCAAAGATTCTTCAGTGGGTTCTTTGACTTTGATGTCTGTAATTAATAGTAATTGTCTGTAACTAATACACTTTGATTGAAATAAAATGAAGTGACTAAATTTGACTTATTTTAAATTCCATGTTGATTGCAAGTAAAATTAAAATGAGTGATTTAAGTTTTTATTAGATATTTGATGCTGATCTGTTTTCAATATTTTCTTATTATGAATTACCATGCAGTTGGACTCAGTGTGATTGATATAACTGGCTCCAAATTATTGTCAAACTTATTTTAGAATAAAACCATCTTTAGATTTAGATGTCATTCTGTAAATTTACTTTAGCTTCAGCAGATTAACAAATGAAGCAATCATAGCCTCAGATATATTGCATTCTTAAACTTAAATGAATAGCTTTCAATTGTTGACATTACTCATACTATGAACATGTATCAGTTCTGTGTAAGTAACATAATGTAACATCTAATAAATAATACAAAAAAAATTTATTATAAATATCAATGAAAGGCTCAGCAGTACATATTGTGAATATTTGTAGCACATTAAATAAATCAGGGAACTTAGTCACATTACAGTGTAATTACATTTTCATCAAATCTTAGTTAAAAATGTTGAAAAATATAGAAATACCTAGAAGGCACAAAGTATGTAAATTTCTTGAGAAATTTCCTAAGATCTTTTCAAAGAAGCTGTCTGGTTTCCATGTGTCAGTCCAGTAGGGGATAGATACTGTTTCTCCAAAGCTATAAAGCTGTAGCCCACAACAGCTTACAGCATTCATAATGGATGCATTATGAATTATCTGGAAACAGAATACTGTATTACATATAAAAAGTCACTAAAAATACTCTTATTACAAATATAACAGTACATATTACAATAGTAAAAAATAAGGGTAATTTAGCAGGTTATATAGTATATAAAGAAAATTGTTCACTGATTCAATAATTTATCACATAGAGTTTACCCCCACACAATAAGAATATCTAGAGTAAGCACTGAAGTTGTATAGAATTTGCTGTTGTTTCATTTTATAAACAGGTGAGCAAAATGTAGGGACTGGTAAGTTTAGGTGTCTCCTGGCCTCTTCATCCATTGTTCATAATATAAATGTTTTGCATACTTGTGTGTTCACACCAAACTGTGTAGCTCGAAGTAACATATCTGTGTGTGTAGTGGCACCCAATGGATCTCCCACCACTAAAAGTGCTATATCACTAGACATCGCCTCTTTAAGTATATCATCTATACTGCTCTCGCATAGCTCTCTGTCTGCTATAACTAAAGGTCTACCATAGAACTCTTCCTGAAACGAAAAATTTAAAACATATTTTAGTTACTGTATATGTTAGATACAGGGAAAAAATTAGAATTTTTGATAATTCTATCTTGATGTTTGCAGAAGTTTAATCTGGAAAAGTAATAGAGAACTTATGTATTTACCAAAACATCTTTCCCGACTGTAAGTATCGATGTATAACCTTCCAAATAAACTTTATCACATGCTTTGATCGTTTCAAGTCCTCTTACTGTTATGTCTTTTGCATCGCCTAACCCCAAGCCGATTAAATAAAACATTGTGTTATGTTATATTGTAGTGTAGTGTATTTTTAAGCGAGATTTCAAACCGCATTTATGTTAATTAATGTACGCGCTTGTCGGACCGTCTATTCACATAAATACCTAAAACAAAACACAACAAATATTCCACCATGTTCCGTTTTACCACATGATAATGACAATCGACAACTATGACAAATAGCAATAGTGATGTGAAAATAATGCATATCGATATGGCTTAAAATATCGTTTCAATAGATTACGCTGTATTTAGACCACATCCCTACCTAGCGGAATGTCATGTCATGTCATTTCTTATGTTTGATTGTCCTGTCATTGCTTGCATTTTGATTGGTACATACATATTGCAATGGGATTTCAATGTCGTAAAAATAAATAAATAGTTTATTTGAATAATACAATACTCCTTTATTTATTACATTGTATTTTATTTAGCAGCTAATTGTATACTATAAAACATTACATAAAATTGCGTGATGATTTCAAGGAAAGGACAAAAAGCTATAAATGAAGGCGTCGTTGGCAAATATGTGAAAAAAGATACACCTCCAGACTTGCCAAGTTAGTGTATCTTTAGTTCACAAATCTCAGAACGAACATTGTCGTCATGCTGTTATATCAGAGTATCTACATGGTGGCGTTCAGTGTCAACAGACCATTTAGAGTGCTATGGTGTTTCTTTCAGTTATAAATGTATGGACGACAGGCAATAACCGTCGGCCACGTAGTCAGCCTTTTGCTGCCAGCGATGGTCATTCACAAAGCATTGAGAACAAATTTGGTAAAGCTCAGACTATGAGTGGTCATGCGGGCAAATACACTCCAAGTGAATCAGTGCCCAACTTAGCACACAGGTATAAGCTATTGTTGTAGTTGATAGTAACCTAAACATGTATATATTGGCTTTTAATAATTAGTATATATGTTAAAAAAGTTAAAATAATTTAAAATGTAATTTCATATTTGTATTTTGTACTGTGTTATTCAAAGATTTGCAAGCCTCTCTACAAGCAGCAGTGATGCTGCTAGCACATCGAGCAATTATAATTCCCAGTATCATTTGGATGTCAATTTGGTGAGTGATCGAAATGGATTATGGTTTTCTTTGTGCTTTGTCTATTGTATGAATTGTGACAAGTAACAGTATGGTACAAAGTTACAGTGTGGTAGAGGAATAAAGCAGTACACAGTGAAATATCATCAGGTTTTGTTTCAGGCTTCACATTCTACACTGAATGAAATAGATGACTCATTCAGTAGACAAACAAGCCATAGATATTATAGACAGCAACAGCATGAAGATCCTATATATCAAAATCAGCAACAGGTGGCTATACATTAAAACAGTTACATATTAAAATTGTGTGGTTTGTGCCTTAGTCTTGAGTCAAGCACAACTGCTTGTATATATCTAGCATATGAACGGTTGTGACATTCTCATAGTTGCTTGTGCAATATCATCTTATGTGTTATCATACACCTGTCAGTCAAATTTGAGTCTATTTATTTCAAGGAGGATATCATTCCAAAAACTGACTAATTGACTTAAGAATAGATGTGTTAATAAAAAATATCTGGCAAATTACAATTTGACTGGCCTCGTGGTAGAGTGGTTAGAGATCCTGACTGCAAAACTGGAGGTCATGGGTTCAATTACCACCCAGGACAAACATTTGTGTGATGAGCACATTTGTTTGTTCTGTGTCTGGACATAATAAAATATCTATATAAGTACTATGTCGTATGTATATATTTATGTTTATAGGCTGTCGGGTCACCATGACACAGGCATGAAATTCCCTAATTTGAGATCAGACAGTTGTGTGTGGAATTGTCTCTAGTTATTTATTTATTCTTTACAGGTACAACAGCAAAAACAACAGCAGTACAGTTCTCGAGAGTCGAGCATGCCTCGCATATCATCCAATCTTAGTTTGTCTCCCCGTTTACATCCACCATCCCCCCACTCTATTCGGCTTCACTGTACTGATTGTAAGTTGATTTCCTGTTGGATTTTCTGCTATATAAGGAACATGTATATAGGATTACATTTTTTTCGCCATATTAATAATGGGTATCAACCAAAAATATTAATGTGTTACTGGCTGCTTTCTTGAATTTTTCACACATTAAATTATGTGTTTTATAATATTCCTATTCCTACATACAACAACAACAACAAGGGTGTTCATATCCTGAGGGTGAGCCGTGTAACAGCGAGAACAGAACTGAATGATTGTATATAGTGTTATCATATACATAGAAAAAGGTACATGTAATTCCATGATGAAATACATACTTTAATTAACATTGAACATAATTTTTAAAACAGCATACACAACAGGCAGCCAGTCCTCTCCAATTTACTCCAATTACGTGAACACATCGGTCCTCCCATATCACAACAAAGGTCCCAGTAACAACATGATGTCATCTAGTCAAGGTGTGTATGATATGTGTTAGTTGTAATGTCTGTTTGAAATTGACAGTAAATAAAAGAAAATTTTCATTAATTTGTTATCATATTAATCAATGTTGTTGTCTGATAATTGGAAAATTTTGGAATGAAACATTTTACATAAGTTCTTTGCCTTGGTCGCAAACTGTGCTTCAGACATAGAATAGAGCTGCATGAAACTTAGACATACTATTTTCTGATGTTAATCTGATGTTTCATTTATCATCCCGGAGGAATATTTCCTATGAGCTTGTCAAACGAAAACCGTATCTCTGTTGGACAGGTTCAGATGAATGCGAATTGCCTTTGCCACCCGGCTGGTCGGCGGACCGCACCCTTCGTGGGCGCCGTTACTACATGGACCATAATACACAAACCACGCACTGGACACACCCTCTCGAAAGTGTACCACAACCCTGGCAAAGGGTCTCCACGCCCCACCACGGCGTTTATTACTTCAAGTAAGCTCAGTTATCTATACCGGAAATTGCATGTTAACAGTTATCTGAGATACATTGCGTTACAATAACCATTGAAGTACACAGTGCTGGAATTTTAATGTCTCTGCTTAACCCAATATACAGGTATGCTGGCAATAAATCATAAAAAATGTCCAAAAGGACGAAAAATTAACTAAAAATGGTACTTGCTTAATAAATTTATCTTGAATAATAGGCTTATAAAAGACAATAATGTTATTTATATATAAGAACACACAAATTTGACTTATTTCAGTGAGATTACTCATCAAACTACATATGCACATCCGTGTTTGGTTGGGGGCTGCTATTTAGTTAGTCCACTAGTTCCAACATTGGTTCCACCTTACTTGTTGGAAGAAATACCACATTGGCTCATTGTGTACTCAAAAGGTAAAATGATTTAAAAGATTGGTTCCTTTACATACATAAATAACCTTCTATTTATGATTAATGAGTATAATATAGGTGACAGTAAATTTGGATTCATTTTATCTTAAAGAAAATCATCTATTATTTCTATATTTTCTCTAAACAGCTGATCAGGAATTGGATCATAAGTTACGTTGGAACATGTTCCGATTGAGCGAGCTGGACTGCTACTCGGACATGTTGACTCGCCTTTACAAGCAAGAACTTCAGCTAATCGTGATGAAATATGAACGATATAGGTAAGAGAAATACATAAATTTACAAGATGTTTGAAGCATTCAAAGCCCCAGCATAGTTGCAGATTACAAATGATACTGGATACAATCGGCACTTCGAACTTCAATGAATGACTGCTAGTAGCTAATTTTAACCCAGAATTTGTCCTGTCGCCAGGCACTTTGAAGAACACGTTTTGCCGTCGATTCTGTTATGTATTGTTAGCTAATCATCATTAAATCTCACTGGAGGTCTTAAATGCGGTACAAAAAACCTTCCCACAGTCAGGTGGGCGACTGAATGTATCTGCAACAATCGAATAATGTTGGAGCAGGGGGACAGACGAATGTCACATGCCCAGCAGTGGAAAGTAACAAGAGTTGCAGCCACAAAACTTAATATTGCCATCTACATGTGATATTATAAATATTTGTGACTACTATGGTCATACTATGATTTAATAAATCATCCAGAAATAGTTAAAATATGGAACAAAGATAAAAGTCTACAGAATTATATTGGGTTTCATATTTCATATTATTGTTATAGATGACACTGACTAGCATGGCAACAAATGCTGTTCATTGTCCAATAATTAATTCAGCTTCTTAACTGTCCGATTATGTATTTCTGTTTCTAAAAACATTATGAACATTTTGTTCCAGATCTGCATTATTGCAGGAGTTAGAGAGAAGACGGCATGCAGTGGCATGCCATGCATACTCAAATTATTAAATAAATAACTATTTGCCTTATTGAGCTGTGATCTTAATATTAAGATGTCTAACATGATATTGTTGAATATTATATTTCTCGTAACTAAGTGCCTTACACCTGTCCTTATTTAAAAGTATAAAAAATGAGTATTTTACAAGCTTTTTATTGACTAGCAATGTATGTATGTGTCCAGGGGAATCTTGCAACTGAATTTACATCAGTTATCTTAAACCAGCTGAGGTGAAATTTTGAATACACACTTATTTTGGATGATACTGCATGCTTAGCTATGTGACATCATTATTACTATTCACGTCATATGGCAGGCAGATCATTTAAGATGGTGGACCTTCAGTTTTCCTGCACTACCACATTATGGGTATCAAATTAAAGGCTTGATGAGGATACAAAAACTAATAATCAAATAAATACATGTTTTTACACAATCTAATCAATATTTAAATATTGTTTAATTTTCACATTATAAATTAACTGAGTTCCTCTTCTGAGTTTTTTTCTTTACTCTCTTTATGTACTTCTCCGTCAATAATATCATATTCATCTACTTTTGTAAATCCTTTAACTCTGTACACTTTTGCATTTTTTATTCCTAAAGTTTGAGCCCATGCTTGACCTAGAACATACAGAATTAGTATCTTTATTAACATGAAACAACACAAAAAAAACTGTCTAGACAGATCCATTTTTTTTCCATTCAATGTCTGCTAGAATGTTGTTGTGTGGCAACACAAACAAACTGAACAAATTTCTTTTCATTTATTATGATGAAAAAAATGTAGGAATTATTTAAGAACTAAGAAGTTATTAAAGTAATTGTAAACCAAAAGTCTTTTGTTACCTCTCTACACTCGGCCAAATGGGCAGCTAACAGCTAATAGGTAATAAAACATTGGTTAGGAATAAGTTTCTGTATAATTGTATCTCTTGATAAAAACTAGCAATATATATATACAAATATCTCCAAATACCTGGGAAAGCATTATAAAATGTATTCTAATATTATAGACAATTGCTGCCAGTTATTCACTCTTAAATATGACTATGATGACATTGTATTGTTTCCATACCTAGATTATTATGTGTACAATAGCTTCATGAATTTCAAGTTTACTAAGTACAAGAATGATTTCAAAATTTGTAGATAGCTGTAATTGCTGTCTCTTAGAATCCGTTAAGGTAGGTATACGAAAATAAAAATGATAACCCCATTTACTTTAAAGTATACTGTGCAAACGATTTACTGGTACGTACGTACCTGGTGGCATATTCTTTTCTTCATCTGACTTAAGACCATAGTAGTGAGCCCAATCCGCTTTCCCCTGATAAACGTTATATGCAACTAAACCGAATGCGTTCCATGCAATTAACGCGTACGCTATACTTAATCGTCGTTTCCAAAGAACAGCTATATCTTCTGGTATGGGTTTGGTTCGTTTGCGTACAAATTTATGAAACCATTTGTGGATCATTCTGTTGTTGTAGTAAAATACATTATATAAGAGTTATAACGATCAAATCTGCACTTTATGCAAAGGTTAGTTACAATTGTATATTCATTCAGACAAACCTGACATTTCTTCTTGGCATGGATGTGGTGTTGCCAGCTCCTGAATCTTTAGTCCCTAAAAAGTTTAATAGTTCAGAAAAAAAGCAAATGTAATACCCATATTATAAAGAGAATAAGTGGTGAACCTCAATTATAGCTTTTTCTCTATTCTGAGCAAAATTTCATCTACCTCTAATATACTTCCTAAAAAACACTAAAGCAATTATTTTTCCTATATTCGGGGGGGAATCCTTTTAGATTGGCTACACTGATGTAATTTTTGGAACGAAGTTTTTTCTTGAAATTTCATCATTTTAAAACTCGTTACAGTCATTCAACTAAGAATAAAAAATTATTTGTTCCGAATTCCGATGTCCCTATTAACAATTCTGTTATCAGCTAAATTTGAATGCTAAAATTCTGTCCAAAAACTTATTAGAATCCCTCATTAAAACTTGCAATCTGAAATTACTTAAGAATAGAAGAATAATAATGAAAAATTCTTATTATTAAAAGATACTGTACATGATGTACATGACAATTTTTTGAAAACATCAGAAAAGAAAAAGTCAACATTATCGGAAGTATCAAAACTGAAAAACTACTAAAATTATTAAAAGACGATGCTATTCGCTTTGAGCAAAAATAATTTACCATATAATTGTGTACTGATGTAAGTCTAACTGACTTTATTTATACATTTTTTGATTCCGGAGCTGTCTTTACTTTGACGCTGGATGGACTACATAACATAATACGTTTATTATCGTCTAGGTATATCTTTGAGGGCATATTAAAAATATTGTATAGTCCTGTTAATGATTCGATCAAATGCACTCATTATTTTAAAGAAATAGTACCTACTCTAAAAGCTGCGCGTGCTCAATCCTGTAATAAAAAAAATATTGGTGTCACAGGACACCAGGTAGGAACGAAGTTCCTTCGGATACTATAAAAGCAACACAATTAGTGAAAAATAAATTAATTTTGTATTACAAAATGTTGCAACCATAACATGACGTGACGTGACATAACATAACAACATATATAATGTAATGTAAATAAATAAAAATAAATTAAAACATAAATTTAGAAAGCTAACATTATACACTATTCGCTTGCTCGTGAATACGAATTCCGTTACCCATTTCCGTTTAATTTTAGTCTCATATTTTTTTCGGTTCGGTCCCCTACAAAATTCCGATCTGCGCCAAGCCTGCCGTAAGGAACTTCGTTCCAAAAAGAATAGAGATAAACTATTCATATTATTATTCTGTAATTGATGTAACGATTTTCTTTTTACATAATAACAGTATTGTACGCACGCCTATATAAGGTAAGAATTTGCCGATCAAAAACTATTACATTGACGGCCGATTTCCTGGGAAAAGTGAAGCTAAGATCCTTAGATCCCAAGGGATGCTAATTTGTTTAACAGTTCGCTATTTCTAAAATGGGAAATATTGTTTTCAATGGAAATATTGGATGTACGGTCGGATAAAAAATGCCGCGAAACGGTACCTTATTGAGAATGCTGCACTTAAAATTCAGACACACGGGGACATAGAAATTCAAATGTACAAAGGACCACATTCATAACGATTGTGTTGTAAGCTACTTATGCTGTGTATGGAGGGAATCAAACTGGGTGGATCGTTGCCGCCATGAAATATCTAACACTATACGTAAAGACTTTAAAATGGTTTAATGATAAACGAAATGTTTGAAGTGAAAACTTCTTTAGCGGCATTGTGGACTTTTTCTGTTGGGTAAAAAAATTTAAACTCGCGTCAGGACACGTGACCTGATCGAAAATTCGTAAGACGCTATTTGAGATATATGCTGTATCTACGCGTTGGATCGTTGCCATGGCAACCACTGTCATTACATAACTGGAGTCATGAACGTTATGTGTTTCCTTTAAACTCTTAATTTTTCACTTCTGCTGGTACTCCCGGAGAGCAACCCGTTGTTTTTTTTTCCAACTGATTATTTTAGAATTACTTGTGATAGCAGCCATAATGAAGACTAAAAATATTAATCGTCTATGTAAATAAAATGCGAAACAAATGGTTTTTTCTTCCTCACTTTCTTCTTATTAAGGTTTAAGAGGTTGAGATCTTTCAAAGAGGCTTTATAATAATAGTGTCGCGTTATGGCAGTTTGCGCGCGGCACCCAGAAAAAACCCCCAATAAAAATGCAGTAGGCAAACCTTGACTCATGCAGATTTATCGATACACTCAAGAGACACAGAGCTTTTCCTTGGCGATTCATTTGACTTTGTAATACATCGGAGTGTTGGATGGTTGACGTTACTTACATACGCTGCTTTTCATGAATACTAGCGCAATCCAAAATCCACATTTTACATGGTAGCCATTTGAAAATTAAACAACATAAAACAATATTGTAGAAAATAACCAATCACAAAACGACATTATTGCGCGCCATTATGCCGGTTTTGCCGTTATGAATGTGTCTTACTGAGTACGAAATAAGGAATATTTTGGATTTATTCGTGTTATAAACTGGTACTTTCAAAATTTTGATTTGTATTCAAGAAAAGCAGCGATATGTTGCCGAAGAGTAATAGCTACATCACTACATAGTATAAAACAAAGTCGCTTTCTCTGTCCCTATATCCCTATGTCCCTATGTATGCTTCAATCTT
>DWGJ01003379.1:0-13483 GCA_018246895.1 Aspitha aspitha aspitha | reverse complement strand
GCAAAAATGTCGTTTTCTAATTGGTTATTTTTTACAATATTGTTTTATTTTGATTAATTTTCAAATGGCTACCATGTTAAATGTGAATTTTGGATTGTGCGAGTATTCATGAAAAGCAGCGAAGTATTGATCCTGTGCAGGAATTGAGCGCACTGCCCACCCTCGGCCCGTCGTCGTCCAGTCGACGCGCCGCGAGTCATTACTCAGAATTACTCGTTAGCGTATTTCCATATTTTCTCCTCGGTCCCGGTACTTCATGAAAATGCGCCGGGTTCCGATTGTACAAGAAATATTGTGATGCTAGGAACGAAGCGTTCCTACACACCACACACGCATTAACGAGCGGGCTACGGATGCCACCGGTTTTTTCGGTCCTCGTGTATCCCGACAGGTGACAGTAAAGTTCAATACCGAGACGTAACTCTAAGTCGTTTATTTCAATATTTTAAGTAAAATACATTGACCGTACATAAATTATAATTACAATAAACCTTATAGAACATCTGCGATACGCGGCTCGACTACGCGAGCCCGAGCTTGTGTTTTTTCCTGAACTTTTTGACGTACGCTTCCACGAGCGCCTGGATCTTCGTCGGGTTGATCTCCCCGGTCTTGTTGTGGCAGATCTGAAATGCAAGAGGCGACTTAAGCATCGGTCGGTGCGGGCGCGGGCGTGCTCGCGACGGGGCGGGCGGTCGCGTCGGGCGAGCGGTACCTTGGGCACGGCGCGGCGCAGGATGTCTTTGTACTCTTCCTTGGTGACGTGCTTCTTGTTGTAGTGCGGCTTCAGCACCAGCTTCACCTCCTCCACCACGCGCTCCTGCCGGTTCAGCTTCTTCAGGAACTGCCACACAGAACACCGTCGCGTCAGTAACGGCCGAACGCGCCGGGCGCTAGGGACGGCCCGCGGTGCCTACGGCGAAGCCTACCTTGCTCTTGACTTGCATCTCCACGGCGGAGCTGGGCAGGTCGTCCAGGATCTTCAGATTGTCCTCGTCGATTTTCACGCCCACCGTCTTGCCTACGCAGAGATACGGATACGGACATTTTATTTCCGATATAATTCTATTTCTGTTTATACGTATACTATATATATTCTGTATATACATATATACTAGGATTATTTCATACGTTTGCATTTCGAATATGTAATAGATTAGACCAGAATACTCACCCTTCTTCTTGTTGAGTTTGACCGGGACCTTGGCCGCGGAGGACTTTCCCTTGCGCGCCTTCGGCGGCTTGTCGAAGAGCGCGTCGAAGATGGAGAGCTTCGCGGGCGCCTTCGGGGCGCCGGGCGGAGGCTCGAACAGGTCGCCGAAGTCGCTGGAGCCCGGGGAGTAGGGCGAGTCGGCCTCCTCGGAGGGCTCGCGGCGCGGAGCCGCGCGCGCTATCTTGGCGGCCGTCTGCTGCATCTGCTGCATCGGCTTCACGGGGTTGGACTTGATGGGAGACGGCTTGGCGGGGAACAGCTTGGGCGGCGCGCGGGCGGGCTCCGGCAGCACGATGCGCGGCGGCGCGGGCGGCGGCGCCTCGGCCGGCTCGCCCGGCGGCGGCTCCGGCGACACGTCGCGCGTCGACTGCAGCAGCGCCAGCACCTTCTCCATGGGCGACAGCGGCCGCCGGTCCAGCACCTCGTCGGCCGACATGTTCGTCTTCTGCGCCGTTTCGAGCGTCATGAGCGCGCACGGCGGGCTGGGCTCGGGCGCGGGCGACGGCGACGCGGAGGCGGAGCGCGTCGGCTCGAAGGGGTCGTAGGCGTCGGGGGAGCGCGGCTCGGCCGCGGCGGCCGGGCGCGGCTCCTCGGGCGGCGGGTCGTCGCGCGGCGCCGCGGCGGGCTCGGGCGGCGTCTTGGGTCCCACGGGGGGCTCCGGGGCGGGCTCGGGCGGCTCCGTCGGCGGCGCGGGCTCCTTGTCGGGCTCCTCGCCGCGATCGCTATCGCTGAGCACGATCACGTTCTTGGGCGAGGGTGTGAGCTCTCGGAAGGGAGAGCGGTCGAGATCTATGATCGCGACCGGCTTGGCGACCTCGAGCTCGGGGTTGGTGCGGCGGCGGCGGCGGCGCTCGCGCTTGCCGTCGCGCCGCTTGCGTCGCTCGCCGTCCTCGACGCGCTCCTGCTCCTTGAAACTGACGCTGACGAGAATGTTATCTCCGGAAGTGAACACCTCCTTGGAAGGCCCGCCGACGTCGCGGATGCGTTTACGGCGTTCCGGGTCGCGGCGGCGGCGCTCCTTGCGCTTACCGCGCTCGTCGGGCTCGCCGAGCGCGAGGCGCGGGCGCCGCGGTTCGGGTTCAGGTTCCGGGGGCGGCGTGCGCGGCGACAGCAGCCGCGAATCCACGGAGGGCGGCGTCCACGCGCGCGGCGGGGGCGAAGGCTCGGGTTGGCGGCTCGCGGTGCGCCTCCGCCGCCGCTTGGGCGACTTGTGTGCGCGGCGGCGGGAGGGCGGCCTCTCCGACCGAGCGCGTTTCTTCTTTTTAGTCGGCTTAGGCTTCGGACTGCGCGTGGCGGACCGACGTCTCTTACGGCCGCGAGATACGGACCTCCGCCGGCGCGGAGAGGGCTCTCGGCGGCGCTTGCGGGGCGGGCTGCGGCGCTTGGGGCTCGCGGAGCGGCGCGGGGACGCATGCGGCGTGACGACCCGCGGGGACGGGGAGCGGCGCCGGCGGGAGGGGGAGCGGCGGCGAGAGGGCGAGCGAGCGGCGCGCGGGGCGGCCGGCGTGCCGGACCGCGAAGGACGCGACGGAGATGGCGCGGGCGGTGAGCGCGAGAGAGAAGGGGAGTGTGCCCGCGGAGAAATGTCTCGTCCGAATGGATCCTTCATTTTCTTCCTCTTCTCGGTGACGACCGTGCGCACGTCGTACCTCTCTAGATCCTTCCTTTTCTCCCTACGTCTGCGCTGTCGTTCTTCGGCGGTCTCGCCTGAGTCGCGCCGGTCTTTTTTACTTTTCTTTTCATCCTTGTCTCTCTCTCTATAATTTCTTTCCTTTCCGTTTTTACTAAGTTTTTTAAACGTGACATCACCTTTTTTTTTGTTTTTAGTTTTATCCTTGTTCTCTTTCTTCGAGTCCTTCTTTTTCTTCTTTTTTACCTCTTCCCGCTCAAGTGGTTTTTTAACCTCCTCCTTGACTTTCTTGTCCACAATCTCTCCTTCCTCGCCCTCAAGCGCATGACGTGGGGGAGAAACGCGCGACGTGGGTGTAGGAGGCCGTTCATTCTCGGAGAACATTTCGTTGCCTTCTTCCTCAGATATCATTTCAGTGTCGAGTCCTTCGATTCCCTTCTCTTTCTCGGTATCGAAGGAAGTATCCTTGGACTTATTTTCATCTAAACAGGGTGTGTAGCTACGTTCATCTTCGGTTTCGCTTATGGACTCAGTCATTTTTTCAACATTGTCCTTTTCTTCGCCGTTATCCTTCTTTTTTAAATTGACAGATGATTCCTTTTCTGACACACCTTCAGTCCCCTCATCTGAATTTTCTTCATTTTCTAATTTTTCATCTGATGATGTTAACTCATCGTTTTCACTTTTACTTAAAACCGGTGTATCACTAACTTCTGCATCCTCTACCTCTTTTCCATCTTTCAGAGCATTATCCAATTCTGTTTCTAGATTATTACTTGAAATGATTTCTCTAACTATTTCTGGTTTATCAGATTCAAATATATCTCTTATAATTTTGTCCTCGTAATTACCAAATTTCCTATTTACTTCTTGGTCTAAGTCGTCACTCAAGTTACCCTTCTTTTTGTATTCAGGAGTTTTGAGCGGTTCTTTATCTACAGCACTGTTACGTTCCTTTGCTGGGCTTGGAGTTTTAGACATTGATTTAACTTCGGGTTGCACTGTTGGCGGTTCGGATTTATCTGTTAAATCAGTTTCATCTTCCATATCTTCTTCGTCATACAACGTCATAGGTCTTTTTATTAATGAAGGCGTATTAAGTTTTATCTTAATAGGGTTACGTGTATTGGTAGTTATAGGACATCTCTTAGAAATCTTCTCTTTATATTCCTCCTCTGTTTTCTTTTTGATATCGGATACAGATTTGCTTGGAGTAGCATCTTTTTTATCTTCATATGTTTGAATATTACTTTCAAGGTTAAGTGAATCGCAAGGCGATGCTAATTCGGGAGGAGGCGTTTCGTCGTCCTCTTGCACCAAATCTTCAAGATTGTCTTCAGGTCGAGGTTTCAATACTTCTTCGGGTATACTACTAGTATTATTGGCGATGTGAACACTTGTCGCTGAATAAATAGAAAAATTAGGACAATCTCCATCGGATTCATCGTCACTCTTGTCTTGACGAGAGTCCGCCACTGTCGGCACTATTAAATTTCTGTGTTCCTGTAAGACTTGTCGGACGGCACTATCTAGTACATTAGGTGGCACGTTCATGGTACTGGTGTCTATCCCGGCCAATATGTTTTGTACTGCGGTATAGGGCGGCGAAGAACTGGGCAATGTAGGTTGCGGTAACGCCGGCGGGGGCTCGGAAGCCATCGGCACGGCGACCATCTTTTCTTCGTCAGCACTGTCGTCATCGTTCGTTGGTTCGGTAGGATCATATTTCTCCGTATCGATAATTAAGCCGGAGTCGCTCCGTTCATCCTCAGATTTATCAACGTCTACCAATTTATTAAAGTCGAACGCAGGTGGCTCCGGAAGGGGTTGATATGACTGTGGGTGAGGTTTCTCCTGGCGTGGCGCTTGCACACCAGAGAACATATCGATTACGTTGGAGGTAGGCAACATTGAAGGCGCTTGTCCCATCCTCATATCTAGCGGGTTCTCGAAGCCGCCGAACGAATGCCTGGCTTGGGGCGGCGGGCCATCGGACCGAGAGCCGGCCGCGCTGCCCGCGTAAGACGGCCACGTTGGACCCACGCTGAATCTGCCCTGATTTTGATCATTTAATCTTTGATAATTTGGATTAGGGAAATTTGGGCCTCTGTTAGCCTCAAGTGGTGCTGGCCGTCTAGATCTATCGAACAAATCTTCATTGTGTGAATACTGATATGGTCTTCTGGTGTAATTTCCATAAGCATCAAGCTCATCGCGCCTCATATTGTTATTCTGATAAGGATACGCATTGCTTTGACCCTGGTGACCCTGGTAGCTCCCACCTCCGTTCCCTGTATTCCCTCCATAGCTGTTGTCATAGTTTCCACCTCTATTAAAGTTATTCGAGGTCTGCTCCCTATGGTAGTTGCCACGGTAGCCGCCACCCCATCCGCCACCCCGCGATTGTCCAGGATAGGACGGCACCTGCCTCGTGTTATCTTCCACTTTACTTAAATCTATTCTTTCTCGATTGTTTTTATCTACTTCCTCACCTTTTTTGCCATTACTCGGACTATTTGATCGTTTTGCTGACTCACGTTTTGTCTTTTGCAGCTTGATGTTAACATCGCCGTCTACCGAAATAGACACAATAGAATTTTTCGAATGTAAGAGAGTCTGGTTTTCTAATATATTCGAGAGAAGGTCGGAAGCCGATGTGGCGTGGGGCGGAGACGGGATTGTGACGAGCTTTCTCCGGGCCTGTAAAACAAAAAACAAAATTAATACTTATCGACTAAATCTGCAAGTAATAATAGTTGACCACACGGTTAACGAGGAAAACGAGTGTTGTTTAGAGAATGCAAATAATAAGAATGAAACACCTGTCGATAAGCGTTAAGTATACTAGAGGTGGGCCGGAGTGCTACTGCGGCGGTGGCGCCCTCCGCCACGTGGTGTTCGTCGTCGGAGAAGTAGTCGAGCTGGTTGGGGTCTCCGAAGAGGCGGAGCGCGGGGATGCCGGCTCGCTGGCGGCGCACGGTGAGCGACGGGGCCCCGGCGCCGGGCTCGGCACGCGGCTCGGCGCGCGGCTGGCTCCGCTGTCGAGCCAGCGCGGCGCGGACGCTGGCGAGCACGTGCGAGCGCCGCGCCGCCGTCCGTGGTTTACGTTTTTTAGTCTATAAATCAATAATATGTGGCTCTGATTTAAAGACATACTTAGATTGAAAATGTTACGGGTGACTCCAAACAGGAGATTGATTGTGCTTGGTGTTGCTTGATTTTACAGTTTGCCTGGAATCAGCAATCGCATCGGGCTATGGCAGTTAACACAGTGTTACATGAGATTTTTCAAATTATAAACTTTTATTACCTTTCTTCTCTTAATCTTTCTCTTGACTCGTTTTGTTATAGGAAATTTTCCATTTTCTTCTACTTCAAATTCAATGATTACTGTCCTTGTCTTCTTGCGCCTGGGTTTCCTTCTTTGTGTTCCTGTTGTCCTCCTCCTGACTACATTGTTCCTTTGTGATGATCGTGAACCTCGTGAAGAGGTTGGCATTTCATCTGAACGCGATCCATTGCTTCTCCGACCGTTCGAAGTGGACGGCTGGTGCTCTGAACCACGATACCTTATAATTCCTTCAAGATTACCAATCGGTTGACTCTCTGGACGAGAGGCAAAAGTCATTTCAAAATTCATGAGTAACATATCCTCCATTTGAGTTATACCCATAGCATTGAAGACACTTATACAATCTGGACAAAACCACTGGTTTACTGGAATCTGCAATAAATATTGGCAATGCAATAGCAGAAACAGAACATGCTTTCTATTTTAAATAGTGATAATAAAAGGAGGTGCAACATACCTCGGTAAGGGCAGGGGTGAGGCAGTGCATGTGGTAGCCCAGATTACAGCCATCACACAACAGCATGATCTCCTCATTCTCTGTACTCCTGCATATCTGTCAAGTACAGTGCTAGTTCCAATTACATCTACAATTATCTCACATCACTTGTTGCACATTAATACTTGGCCAATCACAAGAACTTTCCATTTGAATCAAGTATATATTTTTATGGTATGTATATATGTATAACACAGTACATATTCACTTTTCAGAATGAGGACTTCTACATACATATGATAGAGAATAACTCAGTACAACTCATGGACAACATACATTTAAAAACTATATCAAAACACATACACAGTTACTGAATTATTACAAGTGGAGGGTCCGCCACCTGGAGTGCTATCTCCAGCGGTACAATGTCAACCCTGCGTGCCAAATTAATATTTATATATTTTTGTACTGTTCTCTTCATAAGAATGTATATGTTTAAATAATGGTGGAATTTTGAATAATAAATGATTACCAAATGTAAGTCGTCACATTTGCTTTATGTTACTTATTTTTATGCATAACCAAAATATTAACAGTAAGGAATTTGTTGGTCTGTATAAAAATTCTTTACATTTACATACAATGCAGTAAAGTAATATTTTTAAATGAAACGAAGGATTAAAGAATCTTTTAGTATAAAAAACATTTGATAGCTTGGACAAGTTATAAAGTTGTTAGGATAAAAATGAATGCCATATGATGTTCCCGGCGCTGGGTGCTGGTGTACAAACCCAGTTGTCTGGTGAGTGCATTACCTGCTCCACCATGTGTCACTCATGTCATTACTCTTATTCTCCCCACCCAATCTACCTACACGCACCCACCTTAAATTATAATATGGAGCCAGTCGCTGGAAAGTAACAATAAAGGTCCTGAGTCCCTGTGCCTTTAAACATCAGAAATTATCAACCAACAATTAATATAGCTCATAATAATAAATAAATACAGTTCATACATTGAGCATAAAAATACTAGTTTGTACAATGTACTAACCTCACAAGGAGTAGTACTTTCTTCAATCAGTAGCATGTCCACAGAGGGCGGGCGCTCCAGCACTGTGACGGGCTCTGAGCGCACGACTCGGCCCCCCATGCATTCTCGCACCACAATGCTATCGAACGTTGCTCTGTCCACTGGACATGTATTCACATTTTTGGACCATTCTGTTATGCAGTCCAAACAGAATATGTGTTCGCAGTTCTCAGGCGTTCCTATTTGTTGGTCCGTGAAGCGTAATAGACATATGGAGCACTTGTCGGAGTTGCCCTCTGAACTGTCCGATGCAAATCCTGTGGCCGGGCGCGCCGTGCTGGCGGGCGCTCGGCCTGCACGCGAGCGTTCGGTGGCCCAGTCTGTCGAGTCGCTCTCCACATCAGAGTCTCGCAGGAACGGCAGCTTGCGCCGTCGTCGCAGGGTTATTGAGCTGCCGCTACTGCTGTCACTTGTCTCGCCGTCACTGATTACCTGTAAATCATTCTATTTCGATAAGCCATTCCAACATCAGTTTATTTAATCCACATATAACGACATTATTCACCCTCAATTTCTTCCTGCGTGTCGTCACCGCAGCGACGCTCTCGTCACTGTCAGAGCTCGAACTGGAGCTAAGTACCATCACTCTCTTGATCTTCCGTTTGGGCCGTGGAGGCGCGTCCTCGCCGCTCTCCTCACTCATCTCGGGACGTAAACACCGAAGTACGGTGGGGCCTCAGTATACACGACACGAAGCGATTTGCAAAGGTGTAAATGACCTTTGCTGATGTAAAATTATATCATCTAAGACCAACTTGATTAAACTCATTCACATTTAAAACACATAAGACGATTTAAAACTATATAATTACTTATAAATATAGCATGCGTGTTATTGAAAAATATTTTATATATTTTGACAGCAAGCCGCTTTCGATAGTCAGTCAGCCATTTTCATTTATTGTGTAGCATAGACAGTCATTGTTACTTCTGTCGCGTAAAGATAAAAAAATTAAAGACGTAAATCGTATAGCGATACCTAATTCATTTATTTTCTGAATATAGTGAGGCAAATTAAACTTCGAATAATGAAAATTTAATAATTATAAAAAAAAAAACAATTTTCTTTTAAAAAATTGTATAATTAAAACCGATTTTAATCGATTACCAACTGTTTTCTGCTGTTAGCTTTGCGGTGTTTGACATTTGACAATGCCGTCACTGCCCATCACTAGTTAATCTCATGTGCGGATGAGTGCTTTTTGATTTAAAGATCTTTAAAATTTTCGTATGTTTTACATTTTAGTGCATAGTTGTTATTATTGATAATTGAAAAAGAAATGACAGCAGAGAACGAACGTGAAATATATCACAAGTTGGAAGCAATGAAAGAGATCAGGTACGTATTTGCTGGATATTCTAAACGCCTTCGCACCTGTGGACTCGATCAATAAAATACATGACGCGGATTATATTTTTTATAAAAAAAATATAGAATGTATTAACTAAAGCCGGTAACATAAGTTACAATTATCGTGTATATATTGTATTATATACACTGGAATTGTTCATGTTGCTGTTATATTTATTTGTTCACATTTTTTAAATAAAGTAAATTTACGCTGCTGTCTAAGAATGTGGGAATAAATATTTAAAAAAGTAGTTGCAATAATAGTTTATTTTGCTTTACTTATAGAAGCAATAAATGATCCGAATTTATAAATAAAATTCCAATAAAAAAAATTAATGTTACAAATGTGTCCCTGCTGGCTAGACAGTAAGGAATGTATAAAGTATACTCATATTTTGAAAGCTAACATACATCAGCCTGTGTCATTGTATTATTGAATGTAAAAGCAAACTACTAAAACATCATCACACTAAGAACAAATAAACAAATGCAAGGATTTATATGACACATTTCATTCACACATTTTATTTGTAGATTGTGCTTCAAAGTCAGGGCTGTTCTCAAGGTGTGGGGTCCCTCCCTGTTCAGCTGCACTGGCTGACTCAACGAGACAGCTAACTGCTCTCGGTGCCCATTGCTGCATGTACACCTGTGGAAACTGAATTTTTCACATATACTTTAAAATGGTGTAATAGGGTATAGTTACAAAAGTGCTATGTGAATAGGTAATTTAGGAAAAGAGAGATTCTCTATCATTTCAAATGAAAAAGACAACATTAATTTGAATACATTAATTGCCAACACCTGTTGTTTAATGTAGTCTTGACCTGCGGTTTCATTATCAAACTACATTAGGTAAGTATCCATTCTGCCCATTGCATAAATGCAAAGCTTCTGTCTTTCTATGTTTTATAATGTTTGGGTGCAATGTGTGTTTGTTTGTTTGTTAGAGACCCTGACTGCAAAACCGGAGGTAGTGGGTTCATTTCCCACCCGGGATAAACATTTGTGTGATAAGCATATTTGTTTGTTCTGTGTCGGGTCATAATAAAAATATCTATATAAGTACTATATCGTATGTATATATGTATGTGTATCAGCTGTCCGGTCACCATAACACAGGCGGTCAATTGCCTAATGTGGGATCAGACAGCCGTGTATGGAATCATCCCCAATTTTCTTTTTAAATAAGCCTTTTTCACAGAGATCATTGTCGCTGCGGCTGGTACAATTGAAAGGGTGGAGGAGTTAAACAACGTTTGTTTGCAGATACAACCTCCGATGAGGAGATGGAGGTGTCGCAGTACCATTCGGACAGCGAACGCTCGTGGCTGGACGAGGCGCGCAGCGAAGCGGGCAGCGGTCACGAGGAGAATGACTGACCAAAATATATCTGTACAGACGTTCGGCTGTTTTATTTTTACAAACGCTCCGTCCGCGTGGAAAGCAATGTGTCACAACGTTTAATACATACAATACTTACCCCGCGGGAAATGTAGGATAATAATGGCGGACTTCCACACAAACTTTCATCCCCTATTTCAAATTCAAAATTCAAATTCTTTTATTCATTATAAGGTATATACATACAGTCAATGAAGGTTTCCCAAGGTCAAATATGTAGCTGTACCAAATTTCATTAACATCTGTTCAATGGTTTAGGCGTGAAAGTCGAGCACAGACAGATGGACAAAGTTACAATCGCATTTATGATAGGGATTTATTCTTCGTGCTGAATCAGCGGCGGATTTGATATGTTAGCTGCCCTAGGCCTGCTAAAGATTGCAGCCCCACTATGCACCGAAATTTTTCAGGGACACTTCTAAGTTCACAAAAACGCATGAGTTAACAGAAGACGCGTCTATTACAAAAACGACCAAATTTTGCCGCTTTAAGCCCGGGACGCATGCTCTACCTATAGAGAAATCCGCCTCTGTGCTCGATACTGATAGTGCCTAGTTAGGCGAATGGAAGCACAACTTTATATTGCTTACGCATCTACAGTTCGCACTGAATCCAAAAAGTCAACAATATTAATAAAAATACATTTATTTGCACAAATATGGATACATTTAAAGATGTTACAGAAATATTAGTTCAATCCATATTTTTCCTTTTACGGCGTACAAATTAAAAAAAATTATAAAATTGAAAAATTTACAGCTTTATTACAGTATTAAACATTAGTTATTTATTCATTATTGCTTAATTATTTATTACTTAATTTTTACACTAAAATTGACTTATATTTATAATCGAAACCGTTTTTTAGTGCGGTTAGTAGGTACCCAAAAAAAGCAATTTAGACTACGATTAGCAATTGTTATTTTAACTACTACGGTAACTGGCAACTTCGATAGACGGTACAAGTACGTCCGGGATATTCCTATCATTTTCGTTACCATTACCTGATTAATTAGCTCTCATTCGCACAAGCGCTCAAAAAGTAGTGCGTAAAAAGAATTCTTGAATAAGGCGTTTTAAAATCATAGTTCCTCATGCAGATAGATACTCTCTTATTTGCTTTCTCTTTTTTTCAATAGGCACATTTTAGGCTGACTAACCGCATCTAACAAGTATATTTTATCTATGGTTTAAACATAAAGGATCTGTAATTTCAACATGGTCACACTAGTGTTACTGTTTATGATTTGAGTTTTTGTCTATGCGTATTGTCTATTCTTATTCCTTTTCCTTTTGCATCATATTTTTGCTAAGCTAAGCAGCGGCGTGGTTAAGTTATTATTTCTTTTATTGTACATGGTATAACTATGGTGAGAGATTGTGTATGTGTAAGAAGATTCAAATGAAATGATCGTTTTCTCAATGAAATTAGTATTGGTAGATCTAACCTATAAAACAAGAAATGAAAAAGGTTAAAGGCGTGTAATGAAAAGTAGTAAGGCGTCGTTTTTTTAATGGCGGTAAATAACAATATAATCATTCCAGAAAGTAAATTATAGTAAGTACCTTACTATAAATGTGATAAAATCCTATTCAGTCTTGATATTCCTAGATTCTTCTGTTTTCGTTACATATTTTTATTACTATTTTTATTTAGGGTCCCACATGGCAAACTCGTGTTTTCATTTAGGTGATATTTCGGTGATCTCTGGTAGAATGTACAGAACATTGCTGGAAAATGACAGCATTTTCTGGAATTAAGTTTCTGGTAGTCTCATGAAAGTTTAAGGTTTAGGTTGTTCTGCTAGGATTGAAAGAAAAAATCTTGTTTCAATGTGTGAAATTTTATTTGTATCATAAGTGGTCTATTTGTCGTCTTCACTATATATTTTTTCCGCTACTGATATGCAGGTCGCACATGAAACCTTCCTTAGTGTGCTAAAGTTACGCCTAAGCCCTAGGGCCTTAGGATAAAGTCCTTGTTGAAAAGAACTCTGAAATATATCAATTTGATTGATACATTTAATGTTGTATTCTTTGTTATGGTATTTGTATTGGAGAGTTGTGCTTGATTGGTTGGTTATGTTTAACAATATATATCGCATATTCTGCCATAAATATGGTGTACAATCTAATAAAAAACACATTTTATATAATGAACTTTAAAAAGAAAAAAGAAAACTTGAATGTGTACACCAATAATTAATGTTGAAGATTGGAAAAGAGAATGGGTTGAGTCGTATCTGTGTTACCTCTCGATAATACTCCCCACATATTTAGGATAGGATAAATTGTGTTTGTTCTCATGACCTGATGGTTTTCTTTGTTTAATTTCTATCAAGAATTTTGTCGCTGGGCAACCATTATGTTCCATTTAAGATTCCACAGCTTTAAAGCAACGTGGGCTAAATCAATCAGAACTTTTATGTCCTCTGATAATCGAGAAGCTAACATACTGTTGATGTAACCCACCTGCTTATACTTTACACTAGCAAAATAGGAAATTGATTCTGGACACATTCCATCAAAATATGTGAGAGATCTTCAACTTCACAATCATTGCAATCTTAAGATGGAATGTGACCTGAATGCAGTCTGAGCAAATTCTAAGTTGCTTAAATGTTACAGATTTTAGGATTGTAATAATAATTGTAGCTCTGTATTGGTTTGCTGTGTTTCTATCTCATTATAGTCAAACGGAAACAGCATGTCTATCTGTTCAATTCTGGATAAGAAGTCTGCGACCACATTGTCCGATCCTTGGATGTGTTTTATTTCTGAACAAAATTGACTAATGAAATCGTAAGTAGTAATCTCCTCAATGTGTCACTGCTGCTTGCAGCCTTTTTCTGTAAGTATACTTAACCCTTAATCAAACAAACTTTATTTTTCGAGTAATTTGAAATCTGGTCACGGCTTTTAGGTAAGTGGGTGCCGTAGATTTCGAAAAACAACTCCTTTTTTTATAAAAAGGGGGGAAATGGGGGTTTTGCAGTGGGAAATTA